>MJUU01005579.1:144799-155043 GCA_002080025.1 Modiolus philippinarum
ATTTACGCCATTGTGGCTTTTTGATGAATAAAAGTGTAAGTTATTGTAATGTATTGATCTTTCATTTTAATCCCTTCAATGATGACAATTTAATTCATGCATCTGCACGGTTGAACGCATCGGTTTGCAAAACATCTGTTCTTAAAGGGACCAGTGCACCAAAAGTATTAGAGGCTATCAAAAGTATCAGAGACTAACTTCAGCATTTTAAAAGGGGTGTTCACTTTTTTGTTTCAATTTATATAAATGTAAATACACCAATTAGGAATCAAAGGTAATTCACGGTTGAGTGCACGGGCGATTAATTTATTCACACGTTACGTCATTACATGATCTATTATTGATTGGAATCATTTGCAGGATAAAAAAATAGTCTGAAAGTATAAGTCACGGTTTGTTGCACGGGGGATGGAAAAATGAAATTTAACATAGGCCCTATGGGGCCAAAGAGATGAGATTCACTACTCTCTATCATGCTCTTTAATCCCGATCAACTTCATAAAATTCATTGATCGAGCTAGCTCACGACGTCCACTAGACCTTTACTCGATTGAACACGACTAACACTCGACCATTCTCGATCTCTTTACGATTCACGTACGACGTATGCTCGACTCTTTTTCGACCAACCAGACTTTGTCAGATTGAACCAGATCATAACCCGATTTGTATTTAATTAACTTGACCTGGTCGTGAGAAGATTGTGAAATTGTCGAGTGTACTAAAGTTTTGTCTTGTTAGTACGTTTGTATATATGGGGATAAACTGTTAAATTCTGGAAACAGTTCAGCATGGTGGTAGAGCAAAATTTGTGGCCAATATGGCCGATGCTTCAAAGAAAAGATGATAACTGTGATGGACTAGAGTGACAGAAATGACGGGTCTGACACAGAAGGCGCATAGCTTTGATTAGACAATAGCATATGGTTCAAAGTCATCATTATAGAGGAGCAGGTCATCCTAATCATGTGTCAGAATGCGACTGTGTGATTTTCCAGTCATTACATGTAGGACTAATCTGATACATAAAACATAAGACCTATCATCATATGATATCAATGGTAACTAAATTTACAGTAGTTTCCGTGCATAGCTTTAAACCGGCTTTCTGTAGGAAAAATCCGATTTTCGGAAAGTGAAAATGGCGAGCAGCTGCCCGTTGGGTACACTTGCTCAGTGCAAATCTTAAATAATTTTATAGATCTTCCAGTACATTTAACAAATGTTCAAAACTGCATTTGTCTTATGTCATTTAGCTTGAATCATTTCTTGTGATATGAGTAGCAACCTGCTTGGAAGAAACGATAGTTTATTCTTGAATTCATGTACTGTGAATTCATTTAATTTCGTGGGTAGAGAAAAAAAGACATTTTGTGGTGTACGTAAATTCGTGGATTGCCACTTGTTAAAAAAAATCTAATTCAAATTAATAAAAGTAAAAATTCTAAAATTCATGGCTTCAGTATTGATGTCAAAACGCAAAAATTTAGAACTTTACCTGTAATTAAAGTGTCACCTGTAATTAACAATTCATAGTAGTGTGTAGATATTATGTAATTAGGAAATCATCTGGCATATCCTTACTGCATTTGTTATTTATAAATTATGACGACTTTCATTTCCGGGAATTTTATAAATTTCCAAATTTTCATTTCCGGGAATTTCTATATTTCTTTTCCGGCAAAAACTTATACATCGTTTCCGAGATTTTTGCTTAGGTACACGAATATAGAAAAAATAAACTTAAAGATGTGATTCAAGTGTGCTAAAAAGAGTTCTATTATTGTACATATCTTAAAGGTACACACGTGACTAGGTGCACAAACATATGTAAATATATCGCCGTTTTTCGGTTTTAAGTAACAAAATATCGAAGATACTGTGAATTTAGGTTCTGCATATGCGCATTTCGACAACTTATGTATCTTCAGTGCAGATTAATCAAAACATTTGGAAATGGACCGAAATATGTTTTAAGATGATAGAGATCAAATTACAAATGGGATCTAAATAGAAAAGCCAAAATCATCTAGGACGAAGCTATACATGAGGGAGATACTCCTAAGGTTTTAACAAATTTTCCTTAAATTTGGATATTGCAAGTTTCAAAATAAGATCGCTTTTCGGGCTACCACCGAAGTGCTGGCTACAAGGTTGGTGAATACAATGATAAATGTAACCATTTGAGAGGATATCCTCTATCAGTTTCCCGTCGTGAACAGGACTTAAATGTTTATATGAACAAGCATTGGAGAGATATGAATTTTGTACCTTGCTGAAGTATTCTTCTCTATTTATAATTCCCGGAGATGATGTATATAAGTGAAAAAATTATATTATAAAAATCCCGGAAATGATATATAAATATTCCCGGAAATGAAAATAAATTTTCCCGGAAATGATATGCCAATTTCCGGAAATGAAAATCTTCGATAAATAGACACATGTATTGATTGCAAAATAAACATGTCCTTTTCAGTACAACATAATTAAAATTATAAATGTTTAATTAATAATATCCTATCAAAACTAAATTGAAATAGTTCTTGTCCAAACTTCTTACCTGTAAATCAACACTTCAGCGTAATTGAAAAACACAACAGGAAGCGAATTACCGCTAGTTTGCTAACTGGGAAACACTTGAAAATAAAGCATTTTAACTCATTTTGCTGCTATTAAAGGTTCAAGAAAATGCATATCCCTTTTGGATATATCAGCTTGTGTGGGGCTCAGTTACAAGCCTTCGTTGATCAGGTCCTTCATTATGTTCATTCATGGTGTTTGAAGCTTGCACAAGAAAATCATATTTCGTTGATTATGTGAATTCGTGGTTTGTGGACACGCACGAAAACCACGAAAATTGGTACCCCACGAATAAAAAAGAATTCACAGTATTTAGCCGTGGATTCAATTTCAAATTCTGTCACCATAGCTGGTCGATTGAATTTAAGCCATAGGCACGTCATCCTTTGATTCTACTAGTTGCATGCACAATCTGATATTCATTTCTTCAATCCTGATATAGCCAGGTTGAGCTTTTGCCATTATTTTGTGTCCGCTGTCCATGAACTCTTTATTCAATTATCTTCAGAGAACGCCAAGTCACGATAGACCTCGGTTGGTTCAATGTAAAATAAAATTTCATGTCCGCCTCTACTCCAATATAACCGCCAATTGGGAATATAGTTTTAAATTGGATCTTATGAAAAAAAAACTCATTTGAACGGTACCTCTGAAACCTCTAAGCCAATTAGACCAAACTTGTTACGATTGCCCATGGATAGTCCCTTTTTAAAATAGCGTCTTCCATATCGTCAGCTAATACAAGATGAGAGCTACAAGGGGCACAAAGTTTAACATTGTACTCGAAGGATCTTCTCTGATTTCACTGGACCAACTACAGTCAAAATTGGTCAAAATAGTCCTTGGGTGTCCCCCTTTCAAAATAGTATCTATCTTGTCTGCATGCAATCCAAGATGAACGACAACGGGGAACATAATTTAACATTCGACCCTCCCAGGATCTCCATTCAAAGATCTTCTACTCTGAAACTTTTTTGCCAATTCGCCAAAATTGAAATCAATAGTCCTTGGCTTCTCCTCACTTGAGATAGTATCCGGCAGATTCGCATCATATCAAAGATGGTCATCAGCCAAACTTGATCACAATAGTCATTGTATGGCTTCCTTACAAACTGAAGTAAGGCTCTAATGAGACACTGGGGCTCTTGAAAGCCTCATGTTGTGCTATTGCGAAAAGATGACATGTTGTCGTGTTAAATCGAGTAAAGGTCTTGATTGGTCGAGTAAAAAATCGTGTTATGGTCGGGAAGATCTTGTATAGAAAAAAGAAAGAATCGTGTTAGCCGAGTAATGATCGAGTACTAAGGACTGTTGTTTTCAATTTTGGCCAAATGGCAAAGTAGTTTCACAGTAGAAGATCTTGGAATGCCTAAGTAAGTTCGAATATTAAATTATGTTCCCCGTTGGAGATACTATTTTGAAATTGGAACATCCAAGGACTATTTTGACCAATTTTGGCTGCAATTGGTCCAGTGAAAATCCTTCAGGTACAGTGTTTAACTTTGTCCCCCTTTGGCGGTCATCTTGTATTAGCTGACGATATGGCAGACACTATTTTGAAAAGGAACCATCATTTGGCAATCGTATCAAGTTTGGTCTAATTGGCTTAGGGGTTTCAGAGGTCATGTTTGAATGAGTTTTGCCATCACTATATTCCCAGTTGGCGGTTATATTTGCTTAGAAGCGGACTTGAAGGTTTTTTCACATTGAACCAATCAGGTATATCATGACTCTGCGGTTTCTGGGTAGAATATATTTGAATGCAAAGTTCATTGACAACGGACACAAAATAATGGCAAATGTTCAACCTGGCTATATCAGGATTGTAGAAAAGAATATCAGATTGTGCATGCCACTCGTAGAATTAAAGGATGACGTACAGAGGGCTTAAAATCAATCGCCTAGCTATGCTGACAGAATTTGAAATTGAATCCAAGATGTCCCCAATATACACATTCCAGAAACAGATTCACTAACAACATGAATTCAAGAATTAAATATTGATTCTTGCAAGAAGGTTGGTACTCTTATCACAAGATATGATTCAAGCTAAATGATATAAGAAAAATGCGATTTTGAACATTTTTAACATTTACTAGAAGATAAAAAAAGTTCTTTTAGATTTGCACCAGGCAAATGATGTTCCCAACGGGCAGCCGGTCACCATTTTCACTTTCTAAAAACCGGATTTTATTATACAGAACGCAGGTTTAAAGCTATATACGGAAACTACTGTAAATCTAGTTACCACCGATATAATGTGATGATATGTCTTCTGTTTTATATATCAGATTATTCCTACTTGTAATGACAGGAAAATCGCACAGTAGCATTCTGACGCATGATGAGGAGAATGACCTGCTAGTATGTGAAAGCGAACATTCAAACCTCTATTATGATGACTTTGAAGCATTTCCTATTGTCTAACCCAAAATACGCGTCTTCTGTGTCAGATCCGCCTTCTCTGCTACTCTATTTCTATCACAGTTATCATCTTTTCCTTGAAGCATCAGCTACATGGGCCACAAATTTTGCTGTTCTGCCACCATGCTGAACTGTTCCCTGAATTTTCACGTTTTATCCCCATAAATATAGACGTACTAAGATGACAAAACTCGAGCACACTCGACAATTTCACGATCTTCTCCCGACCAGGTCTAGTTAATTAAACACAAATCGAGGTATGATCTGGCTCAGTCTGACAAAGTCTGGTTGGTCGAATGAGGGTCGAGCATAAGTCGTAGGTGAATCATAAAGAGATCGAGAATGGTCGTTTTAGTTGTGTTAAATCGGGTTAAGGTCGAGTGGACATCGTGAGCTAGCTCGATCAATGAATTTTATGGCGTTGATCGAGATAAAACAGCATGGTCGAGTTGATCGAGTTGGTCTGATCGGCGGTGTAAACCTAGCATAAAGATTCGTTAGGATTCGTAAGAACAAATCGTGTATGTGAAGAGGGCATTCATTGAATCCTGTGAAAATCATTGCAGATTTATGTCTCTGTTTTTTTCCCTTTTTTGCTTCTGGTGTTGCCATTGTCCTTGGATTGTTCGCTTTTGGATTGACGGTTCGGTTCTCACTTACTTTAACATTGACTTGCTGTTCTTTTTTCTTCTACCACAAGAGGGTTCGCTCAAATCTCAATAATACCCTAGCATCTTATACATTTGTAATTATAATGCAGGTGTTTCAATTTGCATTCAGGTCTAGGAATTTTGAAAATGGTGCCCATTAATTGAAATTGTAAACATCAGAAAATAGTGTACAAAATTCGAAGTTTGTACTGAAATCGAAGAATTTATTTCAGACTCAAAATTTCTAAGTAAAGAAACGGAAATTACATTGTAGCAGAAAACTTAAAAGCGCTCAAAATTGGATAAAACATGCGAAAAGGTAATATGTACATTTGTGTACGTGGCGATTTCAAGTGAGATTTCAAAGACGGTGATGGTTGGAATTAGAATGGAACACCAAGCAAAAGAAGAGATGTTCTTAATTAGAGGAAACCATACATAAGCGTTGTATAGAACGTGCAAAACTCCGTAGAATTTTCATCCTTGCGTTTTTTCTCTTGGGAGATTTTTTATTTGCATCCAAACAGCTTAACTATTTGCTTTGTTTGAAAATGTACGCCTTTTTCTCTAACCTGTTTATTTTTAGTTGATTGTTGCCAAATTTTTGCTTAATATTGTAAAAAGGTCTACCGTCGCTTGTGAATTTTATGAAAAAAATACATTAATATTTATTGTCATTTACAGCATGAGTTCGAATAATAATCACACAGATATAGAAAAACATTCTGCAAGATAACTGTATTATACACTGATTTTGTAAAGTAATATCTAACTTGATATTTCAAGAAAAAACGGTCATTCTTTATTTTCAACTAACGTAATAACATCGTTTATTAAATTAAACAAAACCAAGAAACAAGGGCTGACGATTACCCGAATGCTGGTTATGACGCATGAATATTAAACAATTGTATAATGTAGTTTTTTTTAATTAAATTTACCAATTAAATAAAAAAAGAAAAAAGAAAAAGAAAAAAAAACATAGGTTATAGTATTACTAAAATTGTCTGATAGAACTAAAATATATGGTTTGTTAATGATTACGAGATAAATTATTTTTTAAATTACGCATCAGATTTAAACGAGGAATAACTCTCTCTATAGTTTATTTAACAACGGCAGTAGAATGCCGAAGGAACAAGGGAAGTGTTGATCACAAAACTCATAGTCCAAAGACATGGCAAAAACAGCAACAGAGAAAAACAAGGACAAATCAAGGACGTGATACAGCCAAAGCCACATGACATGGAATGAAAAAGCCGACTTCAACAATTAAGGCACTCATAGTGCCATGACTATCCCAGTAACCATCACCTTGAAATATAAGTTCCAAATTTTTGTGAGTTTCTATATCTTAAATTAGTGTTTCATTCACACATACAGTTCGTTGTGGGGTTTTAATATTTTCTTTGATATTTTTCCATAATTAAAATTAACAAAGCCTGTCTAAATCTGAATTTAAATATAATAAAAAAGATAACAGGAAACACCTACAATGGCCGAAAACATAGCCACATGCCACAAAGTAAATAGGAACTGATAAAAAAAAAAAAGACTTCGACAGAAGCATACTCGCCCTCAAAAATAATGTATAAAGATGTGTCATCAGCATCCCTGTAGACGATGCGTATTTGTTCTTTGAAATTATTTTATAGTTTTATGTTCCTTTTCATAAATATATTCAAAGTAAGAAAATACATCTGTTTATGCACTTTTAAAATCAATTTCGAAGCAGACAAGATAAAAAATCTTTTATGTTACTTTTTCACCCGGTAACATAAATTGAGAATTTGATTTTTTTTTAATTGTCTAAAATTCAGTCATTGAATCAGGTGAATAAATTTCCATATTTACTACGGATAATAGTTCAGCATTTTGATGGTTACTCCAAATTTAACGTGAACATGCAGTAGGTTGAGCAAAGCTGAGATGCTATCTTTAATAATAATTCATTTTATTGTGAAAAAAAATCGCAAACTAACGAATGATGATTCATCTCAACAAATGAAAAACCATGTACCGTCAGATCCAGTGATTCGTTTGATTTGAACGTTAATATTTTGTATGACCTTGCACAACCAGGAATGGTCCAAAATACAACGGAATTTCAACTAATCCGTGTATCGTTTCTTTGTTGACTTGTTAACAAAAACATCTTACCTTGATTTACAGAGTATAGTTATATAAACAATGAAAGAATATGAAGTAAATGCACATGAGACAAAGTATCTGTATATAAATGGTAGAACAAAGCAATGAAACACGCTATTCTTGTTGTTCTTCATCCTGTGGTCACCGTGACGCCATCAACAATGAGCTTTACTCTTTCCTCAGAGTAAGTTCAAGACTGCCCCTAGTTAATTGTGGAATTTGTTGATAAATGTCGAATAACGGTTCTTCCATGTTCCTGTTTACTCACGGAGACGGGGTCATTAACAAACATAAATTTAACTGGTAAAATGCTCTTCTCCAATTTTTTGTTCCTTGTTTAATCTATTTGATATGTTCACGTTTGAAATGCGTCACATTTGTATGTTTCTATTATACGAGTTGAGATTAAGTTAGGCGTCATGTAATTTGTGTTTTCAGACTATGCTATGGATTCAGAGGAAACATCAGAGATGAGTATTTCAAGTGCAACACATGGCAAACAACAAAGTGACAGGTGATTTATAATACAAGCTTATTTATTTTATGGTGTAATCATTTGATTTTTAGGAGGGAGGGGAGGGGGGCTGGAAGGAATTCGAAAAAAAAATCCAGGATCAGAAATTTGGCGAAGAAAAATATCAGGACAGGAGGACGCTGCAAAATAATAACCATGATGTCATTTATGAAGCAAAATTTCTTGCTTGGACCGAAAAAAAGACAGGATCACTTAAGGAGAGAGAAAAAAAATGTCAGACTCAAAAATTGCGTGAAAAAAAAATTTCCAGGATCAGATGTTCCTTCCTTAATTTATCAGTATTTAATTTGTGTAAACTGCAGTAAACTACAAATTAAATGGCAACTGGAAATGTGAGTATTTTCAAATCGATGGGTGTAAACATATGGGAACAACACCAGATATTGGTACTTGGACTGGTACCGCCAATGGAGAAAATCAATGAATTTTAATTGTAAAGGGAACTTAGTACTAACTAAGCTAGTACCAAGTTTCCTGTACAGTAACTGTTCAATGCTTCTCTCCATTGATGATACCAGTCTTAGTACCAAATATCCTGTGTTATTCCCATATACATTGGGTATTATATCAGGAATATTCCGATGTGCTCTCATCTTATTCATTGGTTGACAGAAATCCAAAACTGCATAATTGTGGATGATTTAATGTATGAAAACATCCATTGTCCATTTTGGTCAGTCACATAACATTTGTAAATTGTTGAGCAGCTGAAGTTAGCTAATTGCCAGTATATACATGATATGAGAACACTGGTCCAATCTGAAATTCTTTTATTGATAGATTGGCCGTATGTTGGATATGAACCCAAAACAAAATTGATGTGTGAAAAATACAAAACAAGAGATAATGAAAAATGAAAGTCATACATCTCTAACATCAGAGTGAAATAGTAGTGCTTCAATTGCCATGATATTTCTGAAAAAAAGACCTCCTCCTTAAAGAATCTCAAAGTTAGATAATGAAGGCTGAATATATTGCAAGGAATTACCAAAATATAGTTAAACAAGAAATCAAGAAGGCATCAGTTTTCAATATTTAATAAAATAAAATTTATCCCAATTAATAATAGAAAGTATATTATAACATCTAAGTTAATCAAACATTTTCATTGGTGTTACAGTACGGTAGTTCATGTATTTTCATAAAAATAATCAATCACAAAAATAATATGGATCAATAAAGCATGAAGTTTTCTTATCATTTGTTTTAAATTTTTAAAGCCAGTTCACAAGTATGATTATACATGTACAGCAGTAAATAACTCTTTCTTTTAAAACATTGATTATCTCCCTTTAAAAACTTTCTATATTTTTAATACAAATGATGAATTGCCTCCCTTATACTACTGTAAATAAATTTCTAGTAGAAAGTGTAATATATGGTGGGAAAAGGGGTTTTAAAATTACCATTTTTTATTACCAAACCAAAAAATTATGGTAATTTGAAAAATTTTGGAATATAAAAGATAACTCTTATATCTGTTGTATTCCAAGATAACAACACGTAATGCTTAATCCATATAAAGACATGATAAGATTGCAGCATAATAAAAAAAGTGGTTTAAATATAGAGTTGACACAAAATGACTGTGGACGTAATACAGATGTTGCCTAAAATCTGATTACAGAACCCCAGTAACACAATGACAAAAATGTACTAATGAAAATCAGAAATTCAGAGAAAAGGATGATAGTCCATTTCAAAAACGACAAAACAAAAGCAGAAAAAAAAATGAATTATCTCCCTTTCCATGATAGAATATCATTTTTCATTAAAACAGTAAAAGTCTTTTCTTTGTTACCTTCCAACAATGAATCATTTTGTAAAAAATAAAAGAATGTGAGCTTATTATGATATTTATAAATTATAAATATCACATTAAAGAAGCAAATTGTAAATTA
>MJUU01005579.1:161846-189340 GCA_002080025.1 Modiolus philippinarum
ACAGGTAAGTGAATGTCAAAACAGGTAATTTTAACGATGATATATTGTGATATTGTAATTTTTAATATATATTGACGAGACTTTATTCACATAAACTGATTTTACAACGACAAAGAGAAAATACAGAATAATATATGCACACAATATTACAAAATTCGTTACAAATGGCAAATGGATAAGAAAAAGAAAAGAAATTTTGTTCTAAAATTATTACATAGTTTTTCAGAAAAGATAATTTGATGTAAAAAGATTGAATTTAATAAGTTATTGAAATTTATCTATCTACATCTGATTGCTTTCAACATAATCAAATAATACAGTTTCACAAATCAGATAATACAGTTTCCCACAGATATTACGTCTGATTGGTTGATATTAGAAAACAGATAATACATTTACTAGCACGCCAAAACCACAAAAATGCAGAAAAAACTGTATTAACAGATAATGCTATGTTATCTTGAGATAAAATATCATTACCATATAGATTGCATAGAGACCTATGTATAAAATATTTTAAAGTACTTATCAGGAGGTAATGAGGAAACCTGATAATACATGTCTGATAATGTGCGCCAAAACCACAAAAATTCAGATAAGACAGCATTACCTGAGATAATGCTATTTTATCTCATTTTTGTGGCGTTGGCGTGCCATAGTTGCCTACATTTTACAAAATACAAACTTAGCTCCTAACAAAACTGTACATATATTTCTTTTCCTAGTCCTTAGCCATGAACCATAACTACAATCTCACACAATATTATTCCAAAAGTGTACTTTGTTGGTTTGATTTACCAGAGAATATAAAACCGCATGTTTCTGGATATACATATGCATTAAGATAGCATTTTAGAATTTCTCCGTAACGGAAAATCGTGTTTGTTTTACTAGTATGTGCATAATATTTAAGCTTGCAATACCAAGCTTTTTATAAAGCACATCTTGTTGTAGGCTTGTTATAAATATACAAACGAAAATGTGCTTAAATCTGTGGCAATAGCCACAAGATAATGAAGAAGGGGTGCTCCGTAACAACTGGAATGCTAATTTCTGTGTTGACTTAATTCCATTATTACTTTTCAACATTTTTAAGTCAAAATGTATGACTTACAATATTGGATTGGGTGAACCATGGACTGTTCAACTAAGCATAACTTCATATGCAATAATACAAACAGTGTATAAACTGTTGTGATAAACACTTACCATACTACTTGAACTAGCTAGCATCTAGCACTGCCATGTGTCCTCCTCCTCCTAACTACATTTCTACATGTAGTCCAGCATATCTGTATTGGTCTGTATTTTCACGCATGCAAGGAACGGAACTGACTATGTGGCCAAGGTAGTTCAGATCCGTGATCGCGGCCACACTTTCACATACGAGAGAGAAAAAATCTTATTTTGTGTTAGGTAAAGAAATTGCATATCTTATCCAAAACTACACCGACCCCACAAATGCTTTCTGAGGAGGATGTGATTGCCATGCCTCAATTTTTAATTGACAATATATTTTTCGAAATTTGGAGGATATGTTTTCCAAACAGACGATCGGGATACTAATGGGGACTTATTGTTCGCCGTTTCTGGTAGATTTCTTTCTTTATTCGCGTGAAGCCAGGTTCATACAAGTTTAGAAGAAAAGAAGAAAAAAAATCTAGCCAGATCTCTCAATTTCAATTTCCGCAACATAAATGGTGTTTTACATGTATATCTTTGAACAATCCTCAATTTAAGGATCTACCCAAACAGGCTCGGATCCAGGGGATTAAAAAGAGGGGATTCCGATTTAGAAGGGAAAGGAAATTTCGCGAGGCACGAAAAGTTTTTGGGTATTTCTTAGTTAAACATTAGGATATTCATTAAAAAATACATGATTGTAAAAAAAAGGGGGGGTTCCAACCCCCGGGACACCCCCTTGGATCCGTCAATGCCAAATTAACTGTACATTTAAAAAGGGCCAACTGATACACCTACAGCAGCGTCATAGCTTTACCTTTACATCGGTACACTTAGCATCCAAACTTTAAACGTGATGATTTTGACTTTCCAACTGTGAACTTTCCATTTTTAGTATAGTTATATACCCCCATTTCCATCATATGGAGTCTACATTTCACAGCTCATTCGCTGCTTACGTATATGTTATGTATACGGCAATTTCGCCAACACCCCCAAACTGAGCTAGTTAGCCAGGGTTATGTTCAACAACTGTTTTCATTGTCACTCATAAAGTTTTATGGTCGTCATCGCGATTTGACGGACCATTACTATGTGTCTATATCACAAATGAAGATGGACATCTTACAATAGACCCCAAGTTACTACTGGATTGACACATACGGAGTTTGACATTACACCGGAGTGATACGGGCGTCACATGTGAAGCAGGTCATACTAACCCTTCCGGAGCACCTGATAACACTCCTGTCTTTAGGACTTCTCACTGTTAGGGTCGATGTAGTTATAGAATCTATTTATATACTACAAATTATCAACGGATTCAACCGTAATTACTCTCAAGCCAAGAAAGTGACGGGCGGACAGGGGTATCTATTTCCTTTCTCCAAACCTCTTGCTCCTTTCTCATGTCCCCTCTCTCCTCTCTTCTACCCCCTCTTTCCTGTCTCCAACCCCTTTCTCCCGGTCTCCCTTTCATTTTCTTTTCTCCCTTCTCTCTCACTCGACCCTTTTCTCCTTTCTCCCGCCCCATTTCTCCCGGTCTCCCCCAATCCTGTCCAACTCATCGAAAAATTAGAAAGGAGAAAAGAAAAATCAAAGGGAGACCGAAAGAAAGGGGCGGGAGAAAGGAGAGATGGGATGAATAAAGGAGAGAGGGGACGGGGGAAAGGAGCAAAGGGGCAAGAGAAATTAGAAAGACACCCACCTGTCCGCGCCCTCATTTCTGATTATAACTTGGTACGTATGTTGAATAAAGCCCCATAGACCATACTACTCGCCAAACTCCCCTTGAAAATACAAATTTACGTGAATATTCTTTTTGTATTAGTTTTTGGCTTTAGTCACTAACACCCTAAAGTTGTTTTACAATGTAAGCATATCACAATGAGAGGTGCTAAGAATATTTATTTCCGATGGGAAATTGTCAACAGATTTTAAATAATGGCATACTTTCCAGTCTTCTGTGAACACAAGTGCCTTTTTTTCATTGGAGTCATCGTGATTTCAAAAACCATGCATTTATCAGCTATACCCGAAGAGTAAAAATGATCTGAAAGTACAAAAGAATGGGTGTACTTTAAAAGTGTAGTATAGGCATTTAGAAAGGATTTCAAAATTTTCATCTATTTTTGAATTCTGTTACTTAATTATCATTTTAGATTGTGTTTTCGGTATTTCGATGTCCTGTCCAATTCAGATAAAAAAAAACTTAGGGTAGATCGACACTAATACCCGGTGCATTCGATTGGCGCATTTGCGAAACACAAGTTAAACTGGGTTCCTGTTGTATTACGCTGGCTACACTAACGAGCGTAGCATTGTGGAACGGTGGACCAGTTTAAACACAAGTCGGTTGCGGAATTGACTTGATTTTCAAGCCGGAATATTGCTTATTTTGCCTTTTCATTGAGACGTTATAATAGCTTGACATACACTTTTCTGCGAATTAGCACCCTTTTCCCGTAAATATTGTCTATTTCGTTAACTATATAAAATATCTCTCTTAATCAAACGGTTACATGTAGATTTTTTCAGCTCAACAAAAAGCTGAAATGTTTACCTCTGAAATGTCAAAAAAATTTAAAATCTATCTGGTGTTTATTTCACATATTCTACTAAAGGATATTGAGTAAATGAACATGAGACCATAACACGTATGTTAAGTCTAACTGCAATAATTTTAATGAGCTGCATGGCCATTTCGGAAATTAATTCTTCATCAGCAGCACTAGTACGCAAACAGTGGAAATCCATAATTTAATTAAAATGTTTAAAATGCACAAAACCAAACGAAATCCGGATTATCAGTTATATCAAATATAGCAAGACGGAGGGAGTTAAACCTTAGGTTTTAGAATTTACATGAATTTAGATAATAGTAATTGAACAAGGTGTACAAATGATATATTATTATAATTATTTACATGAAAGCTAAACAATAAGTATGTTCTCACAGTTCGCTATATATTCTTAGTAAGTACTGCTGAAAAATACCGAATTTGGCATGATTTTCAAAGCCCGATAGCAGGAAAAGATGATCGGTGACATGTCATTTTTATTTTATTATTTGAACAAATGGGCTACAAAATATCTTACAATAAAAAAATTCTGTCTGATATTTTTATTAGGCTCGAACTACCTTACATCAAGTCTTAAAATAAAATTCAAATTTTAATATTTCTTGCAGTGAGTTTGATACGGAGACAATTAGAGATGAACAAAACAAACATTCATCATTACAAGACAAAAATGACGTGCATCATTCAAGCGATGAAGTAAATACACCAGACAAAGGAAAAAACGACATGCAGTTATAAATGGTCGAAATTCGTAAAGAATATTTTCCTCGTGCAATAGTATATATTTTGCTGTTATTGGTTACTTTCAAGACATTTGGTTATTATTTTTTTTTGGTCAGCTGTTTCATCAATTTTCTATATACATGTAATTACCTTGTCTGATTTCTATATCACTCGGAGGCGGATCCAGAATTTGAAGTTGGGGTGTTGCAGACGGTGGTGCGAAGTGCGAGGCGCGAAAGTTCAAAAACAAATATTTTAAAAACTCCGATTTTGCCATAAAAACTTATTTTTTTTTCCTTTTGGAAGGGGGTTTATTAATGTACTAGCATTCTAAGCAAAATAAGTGACACTTTATGATCTATATGAATACCCGTATCTGTCTTGTATACCAATAAATAATCACTAATAACAAGTTTCCATAAATTTATTTCTATCGTTTAGTGAGACTGAAGTCTTTGAAGATTGCGAGGATCACATGGACCCAAAGGTAAAGCAGCCTTCAGAGGAAGAAAATAACAGGTGCATTTTATTTGCTTGCAATAAACTCTAAATTATTTTGTATAAAACATGACAGAACAAAAAAAAACGGAAACATAACTGTAAGGAAAGAATAAATTTAAGCTACTGGTAGTAAACAAGATATCTTCTTAATAGTGTATTATAACATTACGATACTTTGTATTGCCAAATTATAAAATAGGTCTGTGCAAATACTGTAACACATTAACCTATGCAGTGCAAGTCCTTAATCCACAAATCGGGTCAACAAAACGTCTAGCGGGTCCTAATCATTTTGTTATTGTTTTGAAAAGTTAGTGAAGATTGTTTTTTTTTCTAATAAGTACTTTAGTTTATCTACTTACCCTGTGAAAGAAACGGAGAGTTGAACCAGATAAAGTTATTCAGTAATAAATTATCTGATATGTTATCAATCATAGTATGCGAAATCATCAATTTCTAAAATCATCAATAAAACCCTTGATATCATTTTTAGATTTGTGTTTCTATTGACAAAAATAATTAATTCTCCTTATGAATCCTGCGTATTTGGACTAAAAACCCCTAAAAATGCAAAATAAAATTTCTATTTATTAACTTTAAAAAATATGGATAGAAAGGATAAAGGCAACTGTGAAAACTTGAAGATGAAAATGAAGTCAGTCTCCAATCCAAGCGTAGTTTGTTTATAATACCGAAAAGACATTTGTTTTTTTTTTATTATTATTATTACCGGAATTTTGTAATGTAATTCAAAACATATACATAAATTGTTTTAAAAATTCCGAAAGGAGAAGATATAAATATCAATGTTTTTTGTGGTGTCAGTCACCCAGAGAGATGTTGGTTGCAGGTTTGAATCCCGTACGGGGCATTTGACAAAAATGCAAAAGTTCCATATTAAATATCCTTTCCTTGACTTGACTTGACTTCAAGTAAATGCGAAAAGAAATGTTTTTGTGGATGAGCAAAGTTGTAATGTTGCGGACCTGCTATTTTTTTATGTGAAAGCCAACGTAGACGCAATCTATAAATGAAATATCAATGTTGGTCAATCCGAAAAAGGGGCTAGGTGATGTCATGTTTTCAGTACGAAATTCCTCAACACATAGCCAACCTTGGAGTAGTAAGCGCCAGAGATTCTTAAAAGTAAAAGAATGCACGTCGGGTAGGAAAAAAAATATATAATAATCGTCTAAGGGATTCGATAAACCTGAACAATTTACTGAAAACTCTGGAGAAGCATTTATGCTTTTACGATCCATTAAAATCAATTATATATTCGTCTAAGGTAAGGGGCAAGCAGAGCGCCAGTAGTGATAAATGATTGACGGATACACATTTCCTATGCGGAACTTATGTGCTAAGGTAAGATTGACAAGTTAAAACATTGGAAACTTCCCTGTGTGGAATGAACATTAAGGTGAATGCATATGAATTTTAGTCTTGATATTCGGGTTATTGGATGTGGTGTTTTTCCATTGATTTATTCACTTTTTTGGGTCATTTAGGGCTTGCTATATGGTGTGAGGTTCTTCATTGTGTTGAAGACCGTACGGTGACCCCTAGATGCTTTGTTTTGGGTCGTTTTAACCTGGAGATGGGATGTTGTCTCCTTTACATTTACCCCATTTCCTTTTTTTCATATATATGAAAAAGTTGAAAGGAAATTCGACATCAGGAATGAAGCTGTTGCTCTATTGCTTGATTTTAGCATTATTTCTAGAGACTTTGTGTTATGTGTATTTATTCCTTATCCAGTCATTGATAATCTATGAATAACACAAAATATAGAAATGCACTTATATATTTACAATCTCATTAAGCAATAAAACATGCAGGAGAAGTCTAGTAAAAAATAATATGACGTTTCCCTCTACTACCGATTTCATTCTTGCTTAGATATTCAATGATACAAATTCAACCGATTTTTCTTTCTTTGAAAAATTGTTTTTCTAGGAATCATTTCCTTGAAAAGTAAAAACAATTAAAAGTAAAATACAATGGAACTATGTTCGGTAATTTTGTTATTACGCTGTTGAATGCCTCATGGTGACTTCAAGATGAAGAACAATTATTAAAGGATTGTTTCATTGCTTGCATCTACCGTGTATTCGTAGATACTTTGTCTCGTGTGCATTTACAAGATATCCTTTCATTGTTTATTTGCCTCCGAAAACTGACGAAGAAAGATTGATAAACATAGTCATAATTATAATTAGTGGTAATTTATGCAACATAGGTAGATTTGTGTGCATACATTTACAGTTACCTTAAGTGGTTTAATGTTGAGTGTTAATATTTTTTATTATTTCTTATGTGCTATATTTGCCCGCCTGCTTTTTTCTATTGTCATTTTTTTTAACTTTGTTCCAAGGTAATTGTTGAAGGCCTCATGGTGATTGTTAGATGAGAAAAAATGAAAGCGGTATTTCAATGCTTGAGCTTACCATGTTTTTATAAAGACTTTGTCTCATGTGCATTTACGTCTCATATTTTTTCATTGTTAAATAAATTTGATTTGTAATTTACGTCTTTTTCCCCTTTTTCTACTGTCGTTATCAAAGGCGGTGGAAAGGATAAAAAATACGTCAACAAGTTAATGCAGAACTAGCAGATGTAAAAGGGTAAAACATGCGTCAAGTAATTTCAGATACATATTGAAATACAAAACAAACAGATGTGGTTGTAAAAACAAATTGAATATTCAACAAAAAACTAAAACAATTAACTAGAATGCAAACCCAACAGACGCGGCTTGTTCAACAAAAAAGAGGGTCGTACAGGGGGCCGCGCACGGGCGACGGGCGTACGAGAAATAAAATGTTAACATGGTAAACGAAATAAAATGTTTAACATGGTAAACGAAAAATAAGAAATTGGCTTGCCGCTTGCGTTTTTTTTTTTTTTTTTTTTTTTTTTTTTTTTCATACGGCATTTAACGACAAGGCAACACTGGAAATAAAGAAATAAATAAAATATAAAAAAAAAACTGCAAACGCACTGCACGAAATAAGCGGCAACTGCTCAGCTTAATTCGTATTTTTTATTGGCACACATAGTAAATGTTGTTGTAAAGAAGATTTTGTTCGCATGGTATATGAGAGTTTGCTTTTATTTGCTTGGTACTTTTCGCCTAAAATTTTTCATCTACGTAAATATATATATAAAAAACTGTAATTTACATGTAATTAGTAGGAAGCCTAGAGCGCGTTGAAACAGATGACACTTCTATATTTGACATTTAAACTACAAAAATCTAAGTAGTTAGAAAAATAACACTGTGATTTACTATTTCTTCAAAATGTGCTATTTCTATGTTCCTATAAATTATATATGTTTGTTGAGATACAACAGCTGTTCAACTTTTGTATGTCAACAAACAGTTAAAAAATGTAACCGCACTAATTGTGGTATTTGTTAAACTTTAATTGAAGGAGAAACTTTTGTTTTCAAAACTGGAGAGGAATTCAAAGTTAAAAACAATTTTTCTTGCGCGTCTGAAAATTTAATATATGTTTTAGCGGTGAAAATTATATCGGTGAAACGGGAATGACATTACGTAAGCGAATGACCGTACATCGTCAACAGATAAGAGATCCGACAACACGCCAAATACCTCTCAGCGAACATTTACATAAATCTGGAAAAGGAAGATTTAAAATATTTCCTATGTATAAATTTTCCGACGGCATAACGGAACAAGAACGCTTAACGTAACAACTTTGTATTTAACAACGAACATTTCCTTCAAGTTAATAGGACTGCTATGGGTACGCGTGTAGCCCCATCTTATGCCAACATATTCATGGGCGATCTTGAAAAGCGTATGCTCCAGGAAGCACCTTAGAAGCCGTACAGTTGGCTCCGTTTCATTGATGACATCGAGATGAAATGGACAGATACTAAACCCCATCTTGATGAATTCATCGAATTTATAAACAATTTTCACCCATCTATTAAATTTACAGTTAATGTGTCAGACATTTCCAACGCATTTCTCGATACGACTTCAACACTAGTCGACGGAAAAATAAGCTTTGACTTGCATACTAAACCGACCGACACACATGCGTATCTGCTACCCAGCAGTTGTCATCCTAGACATTGTATTAATGCGATCCCGTATAGTCTCTCCACCCACCTACGTCGGATCTGCTCGGATGACCAAACATTTAACAAGAGGAGCAGAGAGCTTAAAGAGCAATTAGTCAACAGAGGTTACAAAGCACACAAAGTGCAAAAAACAATTGATAGTGTTGCTTTCTTAGAAAGAAAACAGTTATTGCAATACAGAGATAAAAAGAATAAAAACTCACGCATCCCCTTCGTTACAACTTTCCATCCACGACTCCCAGATCTGTCGGCCATTACGCGGGACTGCATGAAAGCTCTTCATGCATCACCTAAAATGAAATCCCTTTTTCCTGAACCCCCACTTGTTTCATTTCGACGACCCAAGAACTTGAAGGACATGCTCGTAAGAGCAAAACTTAAATCACTAGAAATAGGACAATTTAAGACCTGTCTAGATAAACGTTGCCTTCTTTGCAAATACAGTGCCACAACATCAACTTTCGAAAGCTCAGCAACTGGGGAAACTTACAAAATTTTCGGAAATCTATCCTGTAAATCTGAAAATGTAATATATATGATAACATGCTCCGTATGTCAGCAGCAGTATATTGGTGAAACAAAGAACTCCCTCAATCTTCGCATCAATTTACATCACAATCACATACAGAAAAAAAAACAATCACAGGCTACAGCGATCCATTTTAACACCACTGGACATAGCTGGACTGACATGCAGGTTGTGGCCATTGACCAAAATAGATCTTGGAACGAGACCCAAAGACAGGCAAAAGAACGATTTTGGATGCAAAAACTTAAATCTAGCATGAACATAAAAGCTTAGAGAACCAAAGCCTATATTTCCCGCCCCTACCCATTTTGTAATTTTTTTTTTGTTTTTTTTTTGTTTGTTTTGTTATATTATCATATTTTGCTCTAAAGCCGTTAAAATAATAAGAATTGTGTAAGATTCAATGTACAGACACTGACAAAATTATTTTTCCCTTCTCATGTTACATTTGTAGTTAACAGCGTCCATGATGTAGCTGTCGATACTTTGTTTATTTTTTTGTAGTATAGTCTTTGTAAATAGGTTTTATTTCACTGTATTTTTACTTTTTTATTGTGTTTTGATAAAGAGCCGGATAGGTCTCGAAATATCAACTTTTAAATGTGTGTACTGTTCACTTCAGTCTACTGCCTTGTTTTATTATTCTCACGAAGTGTGTATCTTTTAAGATCCAGTACGTCGGGAATGTTGATGTTGTTGCTTTGTTTTGAGATGATTATATATATATTTACGTACATGTATGTATAAATGATTTTAATAAAATAGAAAAATGTGTTGGACTCTCAATCTGAGAGTCAATCCTTCTATTTCTTCTTTTATCGTTGAGACGAAATATTCAATTGGAGAATAATGCATGAATTCAGGATGAATGGAATATATGTGTTCATCAACATGGCCTATTTATGATACACAATCACTTGTCATGTCCATCGTTAATCGTGGTTATTATTTGTTTTCTTTAACAATGTGCATCAACGATCATCGAATATAACGACTAATTAAGCGAGGATAAAATCAAAACAAGTGCTACCAAAATAAGAAATTGAATTTATTACCTATAAAACAGCCCAATTTGTGATGATTGGCAATGCCTTCACTTCTAATGTAATATTGTGACACGTACACGTTTGTATTTTGTTTATCATATGTCAAATAAATAAACAATCTTTACAAACTCGTCAACAAATCACCGCACAACTTGTTAACTCTGGGTCATCTCACAGGTCCGACAGTCAATAGCCCGACAGTCATTAGTCCGACACTATTGTGTTTATTGCATTGAATAAACCGAATAAATGACATTGTTTGTTATTCAATTTTTATTATTTTTCCGTTTGATAGTGTTTGAAAGCGTAACTTTTTTTCTGTTTTATTTATTTGCAAAATGAAAAAAAACTGCAATTAATGTAATTATTTTCTCATAAATATGTATCTAAGTTAAAATACATGTATTTCATTTCTGTAATCATCAGTGAACACTCTTTACGTTGTTGAACTAAATTCTTCATAAATTGACGTCACAATTAAACCGATCGGTCAATATCTGGTATTGACTGCAATTACCGGTCCATATCTGGGTAGTTTTGCAATTGGGCGGAAAAAGTTTTTCAATTGGGCAGAAAATAATTTTTAACTGGTTGGATTTTGCTCTTTTCAAGTGAGCGGATTTCCTGTGATAAATAAAAAAATAATGTAACAATCTTTAAAAAACAAAAAAAAAAAAAACACTAAGGCCATACAAAGTTAATTAATTGGTTCTCAGGCCATTTTTCATTGAAACAGATGAGGAAGGGAGGTGATTTTTTTACCTTTTTATTTGCCAAAAAATAGATGAGGCAGCATTTTACATTGTAAAAACAACCAAAAATGTAGTGAGGGAGGTGCTTTTTGATTTCCATTTTATTGAAATGGCAAAAATAGGGTCAATGGGGGGCTTTTTTCAAGCCTCCAACTAGATGAGGGAGGGCCTGGGAACCAATAATTTTTTTTTCATGGCCTTAGCAAGGTAAAATTGTAGTCACATCTATGCCGATTTTCAGGTGAGTTTTTTCCAGTTATTTGATATCATCTCAGTTTTAAGTGTTTTTCTTCAAGATTGATTATCAAACGAAGAGGGCATTGTCAGACGAAGACTCTCAGAAACAAATCTTTTCTACATGTGACATTCGCAATCTTTTTTTAACATGTATTTGATAAAAGACATCGTTCTAAAATAGACATCAAGTTACATGCAAGCATCGTTTTAAAAAAAAAAGCAGACTAAAATAAGCACTGTTTCTTACTGTGTCTATCAACCACAGACTAAGAAATGATCATTGTCTGTCAAATAATATTGTAAAGGATTGTGAAATACTGCATATTTACATGTCTATTTGGGCTTGAAATGTGTATCTCACAACTTTAATGAAATTTTCGAGTAATGTCACCAAATTTACTTTATATCAATTTCTATTTTACTTGTAAAGCATCTCCGCCCAATTGCAAAACTAAAAAACGCCCAATTGAAAATACTGACATTTTAAAAATCCGCCAAATTGAAATGCGTCCCATATCTGGTATTGACTGCAATTACCGGTCCATATCTGGTATTGACTGCACCTGTCGGTCCATACTAGATTTTTTGGAGCGATGGCATCAATACCGCAAGATAGAGAATGTCATGTTGTTTGTTTTAGGCCAATAGAATTCCAGATTTTTTACTGTTATGCAATAAAAAAAAATATGAATTAAATGAAAGTTTAGATATTGTCCACATTCCTTTTTTCTCATTAAACGGGCACATAATAAGGAAATCTAGGATGGCCGCTTGCTGGGGAACATCAACCTTATGGGAAAACTTTTTTTTTATATTTGCAAAATAATAGAAGGGGGGATATCTTAAGTGTTGGTCTTAGGGCGTTGTAGTTTTTTTTATATATATATAATAATGATATTGCTGATTAATTAATATTAAAATTTGCTGACTGAAAGGACGCCTTCAATGACGCTTTGTATTTCTGGATATGCTGAACACTTTTGCTATTCAAACTTAACCTCCATCTCAAATAAAATCGTTTTGAAATACAGGACAAAATGCATATAATTACGAAAATTTGACCGAAAGGGCAATAATTCCTGCATGGACATTTAAATTTTCTTCACAATTTCTAGAATAAAATAAATTGGTATGCTTAACATGTTTGCTTTTTAAAGTTGACCTCTATCTCTAAAGAGAGCAGACGCACTGGGTGTCGTATAGAAGGCTAAATTTCCTGCCCCTACCCATTTCTCCCCTTTTCCAGTGGCAATCAAAAGTCGTTACCCCTGTTGTCCCTTCCACCTTTATTTCTTTCTTCTTTTACTTACAATTTGTTTTCAATTGATTAACTTGTTCTCGTCCTGATATAGCTGAAATATTGCTCATTGGACGTTAAACTCTAACTAATCAATCAATCAATCTATCTGTAATAGTTTTTCTCATAAAAAAATGAGAAATATTAAAATTTTGAAAATTTTACAGAAAAAGGCAAAAAGTCCCAGACTGTTTTCCGATTTAAAAAAAAAAAACGCGGGCAGGTAGATCTTGCTATTCTGATCATTTTTATACTGAGTCAGATTTGTTTATATCTGTTACGGTTTCTGAATTTTTTTTTGAAAACCAAAAAAACAAAACGAACATTTACCAATATGTACTATTTTTAGTAACAACAGCCAAGTTGTTTGATCTACGGACTTAAAAATAACAATCTTGAAAGTGCACACCCTGGTGATGGTTCAGGCCAAGTTTGGTTACAATTGGTTTTAGGAGAAGATTTTTGACATTTTTGGCGAACGATGGACGCATTTGATTGCAAAAGCTCACATGATTTTTTAGATGAGCTAAAAAGGGGGTTTTGCAAAATTTCAAAACGGACAGACGGACGACAAAAACCAATAACAATATGTTTTTAGAGACATTATCATAACGATTTAACAGAGCAGGATGCCTTCCATTGAACCAATTCCATGATACATGTACCCAATCCTTAAAAGATGTAGATATCTGTCAACAGCAAAAGTATTTGTGTCATCGCCAGTGGACGATGGAATCTCCTCTGATTTCCATTTTGGTTGTCGCTTTGGGAGTGCTTACAGGTGTATAAATGAACAACAGATAAATAGTGAATAATAAAAATATATTTTTTTTAAAATACCGTGTATTTAGAGATTTTTTTGTTGTGTTTCGCTGTCATTTTGCATTATTTATTATTTTTGTTATTCATTTTCTTATTATAAACAAACAAAAAAAATACGTCAATCAGGAATATTTCTCCAGGCTCATATATGTTTTTAGGTCAGGGTTTCTGGATATTTATTTCAGCCATGCGCATTTAAACTATTTGAGAATGAAAGGCATATATTTCGTCATCACGTGATTTATTAGTGACATGATTCATTCTAATATATAACCCTACATAGAATAAAAATATGTTAATTTTTAAAAATAACCTAATATATTTGCGTCGATATCCCAGTGAATTGAAGGCTTCCTTTCCATCAGCAAAATTTAATTTATCAGCAATATCATAAATATGTATAAACAAAAACTACAAAGGCCCTAAGACCAACATTTTCGAGACTTCCTCTTTTATTTTGCAAATATCAGAAGGCCCTAAGACCAACATTTTAGATACTTCCTCTTTTATTTTGCAAATATCAGAAGAACAATTTTCCATAAAATTTATGTTACTCAGCAAGCGGCTATCTTAGAATTCCTTATTTAGAACCTCTTTGACGAGAAAAGATGAAAGTGAGTGCTAATACCAAACAATTTAAGGCTTTTACGACTGTCGGACTAATGACTGTCGGATAAATGACCATGTCTTATTGATAAAGATTAGGTATCGGCCGAAAATCTTTTTCAGTTCACGAATTATCTGCCCCTGGTCCGAAAAATTGTTATGGTATAAACTCAGAAACCATAGTAGATAGCTGATAAAGAGTAATTACAAAAGTGTTTGTTAGGTCATAACGGACCTTCGTTACATTTGGACCAAAACTCTTCAATGGACCGTTGATGAGTTATGCCCCTTGCATTTTTTTTCACATTTTTAAGTATGTTTTTTCTCCAAAACGGTAAGAGATAGAACCCTGAGACTTTTCCCATTCATCTTAGGTGACATGTGTTACATCTTAAAATGCTAAAGTCAAAGGTCATTGGTCAGTTTGAACTTTGACCCCAGACCTTGTTATGGGATTAACTCGGAAACGGTAATAGATAGCTTAATAAAAGTAATGGAAAAATGTGTGTCTTGTTCAGATCTACATTTGTTAGATTGGGTCCGAAATGATTGGACCAACCTTTTTGAGCCTATGGACCAAAAACGATGTCCGGATTTGTGTTTTTTGTATATAGCTCAAATACCATTGAAGATACAAACTTAATTAAAAGTTGAAGAAGACATGACCTTCAAAATCAGGTCAAGGTCAAAGGTCAAGGACACAGTCAAAATTTTTTGTTAAGCTTAAGAATCAATAAATGATCATATCAAAGTTTGAAGGTTGATTTTAGTGATGAATCATTATTGAGAACATTATGACGCAATTTCCGGGAAAGACCTATCAGTTGTTCTTCGAACAATTGACATACTAGTTCTATTTTCATTGTGCAATAACAGTTCTTCTGAGTATCGGAAAAACATAATTAGAAGACCATTGTTTCAATCATCGGACCTCTGAATTATGGGCCAAGCTTCCACTGTGCGACTCTGCTGTTGGTCTTGTTTTCTATATTGCACTTAAACACTGATAACACTTGCAGGTTTTTTGATGGCATTTAGGGGAAATATCAATCTAGTACAAGTGCAAACGACTTAGATCGATCTCAAGTATATGTAGTCCACATCCCGAAGTGGTTTTAAAAAGATTGATAAAAAATGAATCGATTTAGAGAATAGTACATGTATATAGCATAAAATCAATCACGATCCATCTTATAGGCTCATAAGAAAAAGCCGAAATGTATTGCAACAAAATGGTATGACATCCCATAGTATATCGTATGAAAATTTAGTGTTTTTAAACCGAGTGTGTCTTTCTTACATCCTGGCACCTGAATTGCTTTTTGGGGGCTCCGGCTACAGAGCTGCATGGCGCGTCCCAAATTGGTGGATAGGGGAATGTGGTCTATGCGGGGTAGTCAGATCATAATACGGAAAGCCTGACCGCGAACCATTGTAGCCAAACTGTTTGGAGAAACGCCACGCTCATGCAGTATAAAGACTCCTTCTATATTTCTGTAAAGAGAGTAGACACACTGGGTGTCGTATGAAAGGCTTAATTTCCTGCCCCTATCCATTTCTCCCCTTTTCCAGTGGCAATTAAAAGTCGTTGCCCCGGTTGTCCCTTCCACCTTTGTTTCTTTCTTCTTTTGCTTACAATTTTTGAATTTATTAACTTTTTCTCGTCCTGATATAAGCTGAAATATTGCTCATTGGGCATTAAACTCTAACTAATCAATCAATCAATCTTTCTTACATTTTATCATACCAGATGAATGTTTAAAAATTTGCAAAAGAAACGATAAAAAAATCAAAGAGTTCCCACACAATCCCAAATCTGCACGTTCAACTATGGTTTTGTGCCGCAACTTTCGGTTTTCTGTTTAATACCCGAGAGAATATTATACAGGTTATTATCATCATCTTCATAAACTCACCGGTTTATTTTAGATCGATGGCGACCCTGTTCAACCGCGAATAAATAGATCGATGCATTTTAAATCATTGATCAATATTTTTTTTTAGTTTAAAGCCGGTTTTATGTAAATAGCACATAAATCAGAAATGTCTTCCCGGTAATGTAATGTATGAAAGGAAATAACAACGACGGAAAACTATAGACATGACAAAAGTCTAAACATGTATGATTTTTTGTTTGTAAGAGGATTTTTTTGTCAAATATGAGCATTCTTAAGGAAACCTTTATATTTTCAATCATTCTGAATATTGAATTTCTAACAATCTGGTAATGAATATTCCCTTTTAACGATTTAAAATAAAGAAGAAAAAACACCGCTAACGTGTGAATTCGGACCCTGGATCCTCAGATCGCGGGACCGATCGAGCAACGCGGGCACCTTTTTCATGCATTAAACTTAGAAGATAAGTGTTGTATTTAAAGCTTTGCGGACGTAAATCGTAGATTTTATGGTCGCAATTGAGTTTATCTAGCGACGCACCATCAGAGCTGGGTGAACGGATATTTGCGACCGTAAAATCAAGATTTACGTCCACACGGCTTAAAATACAATACAAGTTAACTCCATTCTAATGCAATAACTCGAAAAACATTATTTTTTACACTATTCTGATCAAAAAAATGAATTCAGAAAAAGTCCGCGAAAACGTATGAAAATATTTGCCATATAAACAACGTAATGTCACATGAAGGCTTGAAATGCGAAACGTAAAAACAAGACGTTTTGAACCGGACTTCACGCTTCAGTTTCTAGTGCAATTCAATGAAAAGGGGCTTAAAAGGTAAGCGGTATGAATATTCGCTTGTTTTTCTTTTGAATGAATTACTGAACTGTACATTTGCCAAGATGGCGGACCATCCTTATTGACAGCTTTTAGATTGCAAATTTTACAACTGATGTTGTCCAATCAGATTCACTGTTACAAAAATATTGCATTAGAATTAAAGATATTGATATATATGGCGTGGAATTTGATTTTATTATATTTTACACAGAGTTTTTCTTATTAATTATTATGTCCGCCAATATAAAATAAAAATAGAGCCTAGCAAAGTGAAGACTGAAACGACCACAACAATTTGGACATTGTATTTAAAAGTAGTAAAGGATTATTTTCGTGAAGCGTGTTTTCCACTCAAACCGGTGCTACGGGCCGTCTTGAAGTTACTCTGAGGTATGAGCATAGCTCATTGATGAAGGCCTCATGGTGACTTCAAGAACAACAATAACCAGTGTTTTTTTTGTTTGTTTTTTTTAAATCCCAAATGTTATTCTTACCATTATGTTTATAGTGCCCACATCTCTTGTTTTAATTTGTGCCCACATCTCTTGTTTTGATTTGTGTCCACATCTCTTGTTTTAATTTGTGCCCACATCTCTTGTTTTAATTTGCCAAGTTTCTTGCAATTAACTCTATGAGTACCCTGGGGTTATTTATATATTGTGATTGTCTTTTGTGGGTCTTTTTGTCGGGCAAAGGATGACAGCAATTTCATAAACAACTTTCCAATTAATGTTAGCTGGCAATCCCGCATCCAGGAGCAAAGAAGAAGATACATTGATGAAGCACTGCTTGACAATTAGTGATGAATTCCACTAAAACCGGTGCTAAGGGCCGTCTTGAACTTACTATGAGGTATGAGCATAGCTCATTGATGAAGGCCTCATGGTGACTTCAAGATGAAGAACAACAAATACATCGGTGTTCCATTGCTTGGTGTAATCGTGTATTTGTAGAGACCTTGTCTCATGTGCATTTACTCCATTTCCTCTCATTGTTCATTTATTTCTAGTGTTTTTTTCCGTGTCGTTATTTGCCGTGTTTTGTCACGGCAAACTGAAAAAATGCACCTTTCAAGTCAATTTCTAAAATTTAGTTTACCGTGTAATGACTTTCCTATTACGTCTGTGCGCGGAACCCCATGTACGATCCCATTTCCCGATTTGGGTGAAAATTCTAGCCCCACACCCGAAAATCAATAGTCCCGTGCCTAGCGAAGGTATCGCAACACTTTATTTGAACAAAATATTTCGCTTAATCGAACAATCCTGTTGCAGTGAAATGTAGTAAGCATACATTTCCCTCAGGACGTTTATGATTTTTAAATTGGAGAAAACAGTAGAGGGGATGTCATGGATTCTTTTAAAAAATCCACAGTTAATACAATAGAATGACGTCACAACAATAGTTTAAGCCTGAAGATGTACTTATTTTTATGAAATTTACCAACAGATGTAAGCATACTTCGATAACTAAGTTGTCTTTATTACTAAAATCATATAATCAAATAAGAATGTTCAAAAATGTCGCCAATACTACTTTCATTGATGCCATTGTTTTCTTTTCAGTGAAGGAGTTGCTTCACCAAAATGTGATAAGAAAGATATTGACAGAAAAAACATAGAGCCAACCACTGAGGAGATTGAACAAGTCGATTATTCAACAGAAGAAGCACATCAGGATATACCGGGAAACAATGTGTACGTTTATGAATTAAAGGGATATTATTGCTGAATACAACGGGAACATAAAGGGTGATTCGAATTCAATGTACACATTATATTTAATTTTACAATTTGTGTCTAGATTTGAAAATAAGCCATGAAGGGATATGGAGTATTTATATAAATGCACACGAGATAGAGTCTATACAAATACGGGTAAAAAGCAATGGAACAACACTTTATTGTTGTTCTTCATTTTGAAGCCACCATGAGTCCTTCAAAAATGAGCTTTGCTATTACCTCATAGTAAGTTCAAGACGGCCCTTAGTACCAGTTTGGAAAAGCTGTCATTCATATACATCAATTGTTAAAGGGATTCATATTATATACAGCACTGAATTTTGTAACTAACTGTACGTAGTTAATGCTCCGATGGCAGTGTCAAATTCCATAGATGTTACATGAACAGCAACTAAGGGTTCTTAATCGATTCGTCTCTTAAGATCATGCTTACCCTTACGGAGTACCAAATGATACCTCAGTTTTTGTAGGGGTTCACACTGCTAATGTTTTAGTTATGTGGCGTTCTTGTTCATTTTTATGAAAAAGAAAGGAAATGGGGTAAATGCCAAGGAGACAACATCCCATATCCAGGTTTATTTTGTCTTTGTAATACTGTCTCGGTTCGTGTTGGATATGAATTGCCGTGATTTTGAATTTATAATTTTAGAGTTCCCCTTTTCCTGGTTCTTGCTTCGGCATTCCTTTGTCGATGTATTAAATTTAGAACAAGATGTAAATGGTATATTAATTGTGGCCTGCTGTACTATATTTATTTTGTTCTACAGTTAATTTGTGACCATTTCACAATATATATTTTAAAAACGCCCTTTAAGTACAAAATTTATAAGTTTTTGTTACTTTCAGTTTTTGCTTATTCATTTTTTTTTCATTTTTTGCGTTCCATAGTTGAAATGGTTTTGATTTGACACAACCTAGTCACTTTTATTGCAATATGTCTTTTTTCGTATCATTGGTTGAAATTATCTAGTTTATCTGTACTAAGACATAGACAGTCAAATTACGATATACAGAAACTAAGTTAAATTTTAGTTTTTCGATATTTAAAGACTACCCTTTATGCTCAAACATGAAATACATTTCACGTATTTTTAAAAGGTTAGCCTTGAAATATAATCTATTTTTGTGCTTTCAAATTTTGAATACTCGTAATAAAAAAAGTGTTGAATGGTGTTTCTTTTGGTCATACGCAAATAAGGCTCCTAACATGTCTTTATCTCTCTTATGTCTTTTTTAGGGGAACAGAAAAATTTGGCCAAAAAGAAGACTCAGATCAAGAACGCTCAAGACATCAATCAGAAGATGGACTAGAAGCACAGCTATTGGACTTAATTAAACAATTTGGCCTTGAAACCTTCTATCCAGGGAAAATAACCCTTATTGATGTGATAAAAATATGCCCAAAACCGAATTCGTTTGCTTACACAGAAATTCCATGGATGGTCTTACGTAACATAATGATGATCGATTCCAACGCAAGGGACAGAATGGTGGAAGAATATTTGGAAGGTAATCCGGACGACATATGTCAGGAAGGGCAATCAATAGACAAATATAATGAGATCGAACTTGGTATACAAGAAATAGAATCAAATGTTAATCCAATAGACCTGTTTGTTATTCTATTTTTATGTAGTAGTCCTCCACTGAAATCTATTTTAGCCTTGAAACTTTTCATGTGTAAGTTGGCTATTCCGTTCATTTTTCCGTTGAAAGATAGACTTGAAATTTTTTCTTCTGTGCTCCATTCTATTGTCATTGATCAAAACATACCTAATCAAGGAACAAAGCAATCACTGGCTTTAAACATTCCTTGTCATTTTGTTTCATTTATCCGTGTTGGTAATCCAGATGTGTCAAAATCGGCAATGATAAATTTCCTTCTCTCTGAATCTTTCCATAACTCATTTTTCAACAGAAATTGTCCTCTTGGAGCAACTGAAAGGGTCATCAGTGATGGATTAGTTGAAACAGCATGGTATGTCCCATCTGCAAAGAAAAAACCGAACATGTCAGAAAATATAACAATGTGTCTCAATTTGAGGGGAGATAGTTTATCCTATTCAAATCAAGTTTATTTCCTGTGTAGAATGTCTTCTGTCGTTGTCATTTTCCTTGAATTGAATGGCCTTCAGAACAACAGCATAAAGGAAATGCTTAACCAAATACAACAAGTTTCATCATGCGGCGTAGTCTTTGCATTCGATTGTTCTAAAATTGATCAAAAATCAGTTGGTCCAATATGCAAAAACTTTATTGATAAACAAGGGGAACAAATTAAACGCATGAAAGTTTGCGTCGTAAAGCAAAGGCGACCAGCTAGTGCTTCTGATGTTAAAAAGAAATTAGTTTATCAGATAAGCGAATTACTGAAACATCAAAAAGCTGTTTCATTTTCAGAAAAGATGGCAGAAGATTTGTTTCAAGATGTGATCAAGGACGATGATGAGCCAAATTACAAGCGTACATTAGAAAACGCATCTGAGATGCTAAGTCGTATCCCAGAAAACTGCGAAAATGTAGTTAATGTGATAGCACCTTTACAATGTGAACCATGGCAAATATGGAGCATAAACATGAAAAAAACACACAAATCATCGAAGTTTTCATCTCTTCAGGAAAGAGACAAATACCAAGCAGAAATGAACCGACAGAGACAAATACAGCTTCAAGTTTGTCGAAAGAGACATCCATTCATGCAAATGTGTCTCGACATGCTTTTTGAAAGCGTAGACAATGATGCCAATTTCACATGTTTGGTACATTGGACAAAACGTCTATGCGATAATCGCACCAATAACCTTTCTTTTCATCATCGTGTGAAATACCAATCATATCTGCAGTGTTTGGACAAAGCCAAAGAGCAAAATAAGGATCTTACAACTATAGAAGAGTTAGAAGAAGAAGTTAAAAACTGCAAGGCTCTTTTATCAACTATACCTTTTAGGTTGGAAAATATAGTGAGGGAAATTGGGCAAACATATGAAGCTATGATGGAAAGTAAATCCCAACTAACAAAAGATGAGTTCATCACTTGCAGTGGACTACCGAAGCTTGGAGCAAAACTTCTGCTGACTGGTCAGCCACTTGAGATAATGGATGGAGACGTTGCAAATATACCAATGATTTGGATAAAAGCCGTTCTTGACACTTTGGTTGACATAGTTGGTGATAAGAAAATATTAGCATTATCAGTTGTAGGCGTCCAGAGTTCGGGGAAATCAACCCTCTTGAACACCATGTTTGGTTTACAGTTTTCTACTAGTGTTGGTCGTTGTACTAAAGGTGTATTTATGCAAATGATTCCAGTCCAGCAAGACCATTTTCCTTTTGAATACGTTTTTGTAATCGATACAGAAGGACTGCGTGCTCCAGATCAGGTAATTGATCAGCCGTTAACGCATGATAACAAACTGGCAACTTTTGTTATTGGTTTAAGCGACATAGCAATAGTTAATGTAAAGGGGGAAAATACGTCGGAAGTAAAGGATATTCTTCAGATGGTAGTTCACGCATTCCTTCGACTCAGAGTTGTAAATAGACGATTCAATTTGAAACAAAAGTGCATTTTCGTGCATCAAAACGTTCCATCATCAGATGCAGATGATAAAATGATAGAAGAAAGGCAATATTTTGTAGAGACACTAAATGGGATGGCTAGAGATGCTGCAGAGCAAGAAAACATTGCTGACGTGAAAATGTTTAATCAAGTCATTCACTTTGACTGCGAAAAAGATGTGAATTACTTTTCAGACCTTTGGCGAGGAGATCCTCCTATGGCCCCAGTGAATCCAGGATATAGCCAGCGGACTGCGCAGGTAAAAGATACTATAATAAATACATCTGCAAGTGAAAAGAAAACTTACCTAACAATTACAGACACAAAGACACGAATAGAAGATCTATGGAATGGAATTCTAAAAGATGACTTTGTGTATAGTTTTCGTAACACTTTAGAAATGAAAGCTTACAGAGGTATAGAAAGACAATATCACTCTTCCGTATGGCTGCTTGAAAAAACTGCACGGGAGTTTAAATTGTCATATGCAAAGAAAGAACTAATGATAAATGAAAACGTAGAGGAAATTGAGAAAACTGTTCCACGCATCATGAAATCTCTTTCACAAAAGTTAGAGATCAAAGTAGATGACCTGGGGAAACAATTAAGTTTGTTTATTGAGAAAAACCCACTACGGGAAATCATGGTTCAGTGGGAGCAGAATAAGTTAAACAGATTGCAATCTGCATCAGATGAGTTGCTTGATCGAGCACAAGCTGATATTAATGCCTTGAAGGAAGAGATTAGAATTGATAAACTTAGAAATGTTGAAAAAATCAAACATGAAAAGGCTTGCAATGAAATGGCAAAAGAACTTGCTTATGAAATGGAAGGGGAAATTCCAAGTGACGAAGATATGCAGGAGCGGTTTGAAAGTATGTGGATAACTTGGCTGAACAAATTTAATGTGAAACATATCAATAAGGAAGAAGACAATATGGTTAAAGATGAAATTGAAAACTTAATTCGTACAATGTTCAGATCACTTTTAGTCTATATGAATCTAGAAAGTAAAGACATTAACAAATACAAAACAATGACACAGCTTGACGGTAGCATAAGCGAAAGTGATTTATTAGACGAACATATCAGTGCTAAAATCAATATCCATGAAGATGCTGATCGGTATGGTACATCAAAGGCATATGGGAAACAGGTAATTAATGTTACAAATAAGATATTGAGAAGAGTTGATCAAAACGTAGAAGACGTTTTGCGCCAAGATATAAAATTTGACATCACATACGCAAAAGAAATTTTTCAACTGATTGAATCTTTAACAATAGAGCACAACAATCAAGAGTCAAAGCGATATACTTTGACTTCCACCTACACAGCAATGATTTTGGAGCACGTGGCATTTTACATCACATATGTATTTAAAAAAATGGATGACAAGTACAAACGTAAACATAGTCCAGCCGGGCAATTAGAAGATTACAAAATGACAGTATGGACTTATTTTAAAAGTCTTGTTCAACGACAAACAGAAGATATGATAACAGTTATATTTTTTAAAGAGGCTACCACAAAGGCAGTTGCAGAACACGTTCTGAAGTTACTCCCCGTTGACGTTGAAGAGCGAATTTGTAACGAATTCCGTCAGGAAAAATATCAGGTTATTAAGTCAATAATGATTGATTTGGCAAGTAAAGGTGAGTTCAACAACATTATGGCTTATGTTGAAGATCCAGCTGGTTTTGCTAGAAAGTGGATGACAAAATTCGTCTGCAGGAATATCTTTGAAACTGAATCTGTGAATGGAAATGTCTTTTGTAACTTTGCAAAACATCGGATTGATGAAATACTATCACAAATAGAGAAAAGTATATCAGCAATATCTACATCGGCTACATTGCTTTTTGGAAATGACGAGGGGGTGGCAGCTACAGATTGGATAGATGCATTCATAGGCGACACTGAACAATTGCCATTGCCAAAAGAAGTTTACAGTCATGTAAGCGAGAGGAAGATTTCCGATATTTCTAGCTTCACGCAAACTATTATCAAAGAATTTAAAAATATGAAAATCAGTTCAATGGATTGTGTTAACAAATATAACAGGGATAATCCGCAATGGCACGTTGACACAATTTCTAAAATCATGGAGAAAATTTGGGGATGTGCCGATAAATGTATGTTTTGCAAAGAGCCCTGTATCAATACTGATAAACGTCATTACGAATTTGGAATTTCCCACCACTGCATCCAACACCGTCCCCAAGCCATAGGTGGATTCAGACATGTGTGGAGTGGGATATTAGTCGTAGAATTTTGCAATGTCTTAATACAAAGCGACACAATGAAATATAAACATAACAAAATGGATGACTTCGAATTATACAAGAAATACAAGGAACGATTTCCTGATTGGGATATCCAGCCAACATTTGACACTTCAAAATATTGGATGTGGTTTATGTGTACATTTAAAATGCCTCTTACAAGCTATTATCATGCTTCCCCGCCAGAAATTCCAGGCAGTTGGTTTGACATTACTAAGGAAGACGCAATAAACAGTCTCAGTCTTTAATGTCAGCAAATGATGACTTAATTTGCACTAAAAAGCATCGCTTAATTACTCTACTTTATATATCTCTTTATGTGTTATTACTTCGATCATACCTTTGAATGAAGACTACATTTTCCCGTTGGACCTTTTATATCCTTCAGCTTTTCAGTCTTTGTTACAATAAAATATAATACAATATTTTATTGTAAGAAATGTATGCACGTTTTTGTTCGATTGTCAACAGACTATCACTGAATCAATTTCACATGGCAGTACGTGTTTTCGATGTCCCTGTACTCTCAGTTATTAGTTGTGTAGAGAGTAATAGTTAGTGTATGCCATATTTTTAGTTGATATAATTTTGAATATTAATTAATTATTTATAAAAACAACTGCATGTAACTTAGTTTTGAACCCTGATATTTCAGTTATAATTCTTGGATTAAACCAATTTAGACAAAATACTGTATTGAACAACATGTCTTTCTAGCTTGAAAATATTATATTTATGTATGTAGATGCAAGAATAAGCTTCCTTGCATTAGAGGAGGGATTTTATTCTTAAAATATCTTTCCCTCAAAGAAATTTTATTCAGAGTAAATTGTTGCTCAGTGACTGAGTTATATTTTTACATTTTTTAAAAATTTTTTCTCCAAACTTTTTGTGCTCGTTCTCAAAAAATGATACACATTACAAACATATTTTGAAGCTAAAAGATTGATAGATTACTATTTTTTTGTACACTACATTGTATGTCGGCAATATTGTCTTCTATCTATGTAACGTGTATTACAAGTTTGTCAGTAATACTTTTGTCTCTTGTGTATGTAAATGTTATAAGTTGCTATAAAAATAAAGAATTACAAAAAAAAATAAATAAATAAATAAGTTAATAAATTAATTAAAAACAAAAATAAAATAAAAAAAACTTTACGTTTCCCAAACAACTTTTCAAAATCTCTTTTTTATTTTGTTTTTTATACGGTATTATTATGGTATACTTTCCGTTCATCTGTCTGTCCGTTTACTTTTCAGTTTCCGGGGTATTTCTGTAATCGCTTGACATATTGATTTAAGATTTTGTATTTGAGTGTATGTAGTTGGAATACAGTGTGAATTTGGTTCTGGTTGATTTTGTACGGGAGTTATGGGTCATAGACTAAGGAAATTTTAAAAATATATGTTTCCGGAGTTCTTTCCTGTAAAATCATGACATTTAGATTTCATATTTAGTAGATGATTGTATCTGGTTCAGATAAAGGTCTAATTTGGGTCTGAGTTGTTGATTTTGTACAGAGTAACAGTCCTTGGACTTAGTAAATTTTGTGAAAAAAATTTCAGTTTCTATGCCTTTTCTTTGCAATGCTTCAATATATTGATTTGATATTTGGTATGTGACTGTATGTTTATAAATTACTGATAAAGTTTAAATTTGGTTCGTGTTGAATGATACACCCCCTGATTCGTTTTTGGCCCTTAGACTTTGGATTTTTTTTTCAGAGTCTATACCTTTTCTTTGCAATGCTTGGACGTGTTGATTTGACATTTGGTATAAGACTGTATGTTTATAAATTACTGATAAAGTTTAAATTTGGTTCGTGTTGAATGATACACATGTATTTGTGGTGAATTGTGGCCCTTGAACTTATTTTTTTATAAGTGTCAGTTTTGCATCTTTACTATGCAGTGACTTTACTTATTAATTTGATATTTGTTAAATGGTTACATCTTGGTAAGCCACATTTAAAAATAATTCAATCAAATTTTGTTATTGTTGTTCAATTTTGCCACAAAATTTTGAGTTGACGTTCAACGGGCGTATTAAGCGCTCTTGGTGCAGTAGTTTGTTTATTATTAATTTTCTTTTTCCGGAAATGTCAGCATCAGGATATCTTTACTCAAAAATTTAATTATATAAACGACGCATTACTGCTACCTTTTTGCTATTTATTAATTTTATATTAAAAGTTTAAGAATATACAAGATAAATTCAACATTAGGAAAGTAAGTTGATTAAATACAATACTTCACATATGTCAAATGATTTGAACAAATATGGAAGGTAAAAAATAATCCCGACTATGCTTATAACTTTGCAAAATTTTATTCTTTAGACTGAAAATTGTTTTTTATCATTTATTAGAAGTACATCAATAAAGGGCACCAAATCATTTTGTTATCGTCCAACTTTTCTTTTTCGACGGTATCAAAAAAGGTAACCATGCCTAATGATGTAAGTTTCTTGTCAACAGAAAATTTGGGCTCTTTTTGTCAATATATCGCCTTTACATGATTAGGGAAACAAGTTTTTCAAATATTTTAAACGCTTGGCAACCCTTATGTAAATATATTTCTCTAATTTCTAGCAAATATAAACACCTCTGATTAGTTGGTTATCGAAATGATAATCAACATGGGTATTATTTGATCTCAGATGGCGATTGGTCAATCATGTAAATGTCTCGTGTCAGTTTCTAGAAATAGTGCAACCGGATGTTGATGAAATTAACAACTGCATTATTGTCTTGCGAAACGGTTTTTGCATTTT
>MJUU01005579.1:192609-213400 GCA_002080025.1 Modiolus philippinarum
AAAAAAATAATCCTATCAAAAAAAGCGTTACATTTAACTAAAAATTACATCTTTAACCTAAAAAAATTATTTCAATAGAAAAGGAAACATATATCTGGTATATGTAATTAACAAAATTAGCGATAAAAATACTATTAGTAATTTGTTTTGATCGGATGGATTTCTCAGCTCGTAATGCTGAGAATTCCATACTCGCAAAACAAATTACTAATAGTATATATTTAATATCAACTTCATGTATGAAACAATTTTCAAGATTAACAATTCACAACATTTCCCATAGTGTTCTTTGTTAAACTTTGTTCCCCGTTGGTAGCCATTTTGGATTTGTGATAGCACATATATGCAAAATATGGTAAATGACCATCATGTGACCATGCCCAGTTAACATCAACTTGATATGTGAAAGGATTTTCAATAATTAGCAGGTTACAACATTTTCCCATAGGCTCCAATTTAAAACTAAGATCTGCAGTGGCGACCATCTTGGATTTATGATTGGGACTTAAATCCTATATTTGTTTAACGACCATCATGCTACCATGCCTAGTTAATATCTACTTGCTGTATGCCACGGTTTCAAGAAGTAACTATTTACAACATTGTCCCATAGGGTCCTATCTCAATTTATGTTCCTCGGTGGCGGCCATCTTGGATGAGAGGTGAATATGTTGAACATAATTATGTCGAAGTTGTAGTTCTTGATAAGTTGAACACTTTTGCTCTCAAACTTAACCTCTATCTCAAATCGTTTTTGAAATATAGGAAGAAATGTATAAAATAACGAAAATAAGACATGTAAAAATTACGAAAACTTGACAAATAAAGGGCAATTACTCTTACGTTGATATTAAGATTTTCTTCGAAATTTCCAGGTGAGAAGATCTTGGTATGCTGAACAGTTTTGCAATTTAAAGTTGACTTCTATCTGTTATATTTTTTCTACTAAAAAATAAAATAAATTAAAATTTTGAAATTTTACGGAAAAAGGGCAATAACTTCAAGACAAGTTTTTCAAATTTTCTTCAAAATTGCAAGGCAGTTAGATCTGGCCGTGATGGTAATTTTTACTCTCTCAGATTTTTTATATCTGTAGCTGTTTTTGAGTTATTTAAACAATTTACCCCTATGTTGTAGTTTTAGCAACAGTGGCCATGTTGTTTTGTTTACGGACTAATCAAACACCACAATTTTGAAACTGCATACCCTGTTTATGATTCAGGCAAAGTTTGGTTACAATTGCCTTAGCAGTTTCAGAGGAGAAGATTTTTGAAATTATTGACAGATGGACGAAAGACGACGGACGGACGACGGACGCAAAGTGATGGCAAAAGCTCACATGGCCTTTTAGGCCAGATGAGATAAAAAAGGGAACTAACTTATTATAATAAGAAATAATTCATGGCAGGTATATGGTTATTGTCATTTAACCTTGGGCTGGGCTTTATATTCGAATTTAACCCAGAGCGTATAAGTCAAAACCAAAGGTCAAATATAGTTCAAAATAAGGACAGGAAAGTCACGGTCTCCGTGACTAAGACATAACTCTGAACGCGATTTTCAGTATTATGTAAATAATACAAATAATGTCACTTGTTGGTATTGTGGTGAGTCGAATCACGTGGCAAAAAAGTTTAGACATGGTAATTTTTTTTTATGTTATAGATGTGATGAATATGGACACAAGCAAAAACATTGTTACAGTTAGGGAAAGGACCAGAACTGTAGTACCGTTTTTGGTGCCAGTTCAAGGTTGTAATTGTTGTAAAACAAGCTGCACATTCTAGTTAGAAGTATTTCTAGTTAGAAGTACAATAAAGGACGTCAAAGGCAAGAAAAATGATATTTACAAAACCGGTATTGATTTTCTTAATCTAAAGGGTTTAAGCGGTAAGATGTATGAATTGAAAAAACACATTGAAGATCAATCTCCAGGTATTTTTTGCAAGAAAAAACATTTTGAAATTCAGATCTGCCTTTGTAAAGTCGCATATAAAATAGAGTTACAGTCCTAACAATGGTGAACGCCTTTTGTAGTTTGTGGACGCAACATAATTAAATATCACTAACGCGTTAAATTGTTGCAGTTTCTTTCTCACACGTATTGTTAATTGTGAATGACCAGTTATCGATTATATTTTGTTATCAGAGAAATTAAAAAGAATATTGCTGCGGTCAAGGAAGTGGCAAAACTTTTATTGTAATGCAGTCAAGATTAACATCCCAAGCTTACACAATGTGTTAGATTCATCGATGTGAAATGTATACATTGTAGCTATATCAGAAGTGAAATCCTGAAAAATGTATACAATGCTGCCTTTGAAAGTCAATCAAAGGTAGAGAGCTTGGGGTGTAAATATAAATATCGGTAAACTGAAAGTTTTGCCACTTGCTTGACCGCAGCAATATTTGTGTTCTGCGTTTATCGATGATGCAGGTGAATATATAATCTACTTATTGATCATGATGTAATTAAGATCGAAATTCGGGATTCATTCATTTCTAAATTATGACAAAACATAGATTGGTTTCATTTGTTTCATTAGTTTCATGAAAATGTTTCCCCCTGTAAGTCCAGTGTCCGATTAAATTTTCAACAAAGAAGGACATGTCTGCGACATGATGAGACCCAAATTGGCTTTGTTACATCATTCTTTTTGAAGTTTGGTTGTAGTTGCTTTTTAATTAGTTTTAGAGGAGATGGTCAAAATATGCTACCTATAGTATGAATGTTAAATTGTTTTCATCGCTGACAGCCATTTTCAATCTGATAAAAAAAAATGAAAACTTTGTAAGACCTTGTACGTTTTGATATTACGAATGGTAAATTAGATACTAAAATTTATGATAAATGGGACGATTTTTCTTTTCCCATAGTTAATTATCCATTTCTGGATGGCGATGTTCATGGCGATGTTCCATTACATGTTTACATGTTTACATATCTCAACTTCTTGTTCTATTTGCTCGAGTATGTAATAACGATTGCGATTTTAATGAACGGAATCTTTTCATTACTGAAAAACTATTACATCAGGGTTTTCGTTATCATAAATTAGTTAAAACCTTTACTACATTTTATCATCGATATAAAGACTGCTGGCTTTTGCTAGTGCCGGTACCAAGTCCGGCTGTCCCGAGTTCCTATCGTTGTTTGTGTTTGTCTTTTGTATTTTTATTGTGGGTTTTTTCTTGTGCAATTCCTATTTACTTCCTGGCATGTGGCTATGTTTTTCGGCCATTGTAGGTGTTTCCTGTTATCTTTTTTATTCCATTTTAGTTCATAAATACAATGCAACCTGTAAACATCTAATCAAGGATGGTATTTCACATCCTTTATTTTACGGTAATGTTTTACATAAGAGTAAAAAATACTTAAACTCGCCTAACAAAATTATAAAACCTTTAAATCGTCTAATTCATAAGGGTTATAATTACAGCATTGTCGTAAAGTCTTTTGGTATTAACATTGATTTTTTGATAGGGTCTTTGCATCTTAACAAAACACATTCTAAATTTCTAAAATCAGTATTGTATAGACACGGGTTATGTATTCTAGTATATGTATGAAATCATTAAGCTTAAACTCATCATGGGAAGGGATCTTCGTGGAAGCTGTATACTGAGGGTACATACATGTAACTTTATTTGTCAGTTGGTAATAGGTCTGGAGCTGGCATGTCAGTTAACTGCTAGTAGTCTTTTGTGATTTCATGTTTATGTCCGTATATTTAGTTCTCTCAGGTTCATTTTTACAATTGACTCATTCATGTTGCTAGCTGAATTTTGCTGTTGTAACGATTGTGTTTTTGATATATTACATTCGCTATAGGGGAAGGTATGGGCCCAATAAAACTAGTTTAACCCCGCCGCAGCAGGTTTGCATCTGTCCTAAGTCAGGAAATTTATTAAGCTTTTATGTGTCTTGTCTGTTTTCTAGTTAAATTAATTTATGTCTATAGGAGTCTAGGCCGGATGATGTTTATTTCGCCGAACTTGATTACTCTTTATTTAGGGGCCAACTCCGACCTGCCGTCGGGTGTGAGGTTTCCTCACCGTTCATTGAAGATCTAATGGTGGCTTTAATTTGTTGGATTTAATTTGTTATTACTCCCCTTTGGATCGTTGTCTCTTTGACACATTCCCCGTTTCCCTTCTTTTTTCTACTTCCATACATCATTCCTGAAATTGAACTTGGATTAAAAACATGAACAATTTTTAACTAGTCATAAAACACATGGTTTATGTATTATATTACATTAAATGTCACGCAAGTTTCACCCAAAGAAAAGACATAAATTCAAAGTTTACATCATTTTCGAAATAATTTACCCAAACTTCGAAACATATACATATTAAGTACACAAATAAATTATAGACATGGCGTTATTCAGGGGTGGCACTTACGTGACTAACGTCGGATACAGTAAACATTTTGACAGTGAAAATATGACCGCTTCAGCATTAGATTTTGTACTTTACTCTCTTTTAAGGGAATTATATTAAATTCTTACAAGTCTACGGATTACGGACTGCTTATAAGTGTAAGAAAACATCTTTTTCCTGTCATTTTGTAATTATGCCAAATACTTCAACAATTGTACAAATCAAAGTAGGGAACAGTCAACATTTATTATTATATTTTAGTAAGAGAAGATTTAATTGGACGAAAGCAATCATGTGACTTCAAAATAACTCAGATGTTTTAGCAAACAACCTCGATATGGCATCACTGCGGGAACAACCCTGTTGTTTCCCGCTGAACAACCCGGATATGACGTCACAGAGAGAAACAACCCTGTAGAATCTAAAAATCACTAGCAGATTGCATCATTCTTCCGTAAATGGTGGTTTACGGTGGGAGATGACCCATGTGAGATCGATGCACGCGACCTCATCTCACACCGGTAGATGACCAACCAGACGTTTTGATTTTTGTGACACAACTATCGTAAACATGAGTTAACGTCATAAAACACCTGACGTCATAATGTAAAGAATGCTCAAATGGCGACAACGTTGTTCAAACAGTAAAGGTGACAACGTTGTTCAAACAGTAAATGTTCCCTTATATTTCATTCTGGACGCGTCTTTACGCTTTTTACGGAAGAAATAGGTACTTGCATAAGATAAAAATTAAAGATCGGGATATCTTTCACTCGTGTAAGAAATTCTACGTCTTTTCATCTCGTTCCGCTACGCTCCACTCGAGAAAAGACGAAATTTCTTACACTTGTGAAAGATATCCCGATCTTTACTATGACCTTATGCAAGATCCTATTAGTCTTCTTTGTGAGATTAAAACCATAATAAGAACTCTTGATTTGGAATTAATGAAACTGTTTAAAAATATAATAAAACAATTATGGCCCTCTGTTGACGTGAATCATCCAGATTTGTCAACCCTTGGAGGGGTGGTTTCCCTCGGGCAGAGCCCTCGGGAAATAACTCCCTCCTCGGGTTGACAAATCTGGATGTTTCCCTTAACAGCGGGCCATAATTGTATATTGTTGTTTTTTGTATCTCTTCTGGTCCAGAAAAACAAACCGCGGTATTAGTAAAACTGAGCAACAAAACATTATTCTGTCACACTATAAAGCTAAGTATAGCGCCAGCGCGTGCAGACGTGTGAGAATATTTCCCTACAAGGTGGCGTGTATTGTATAAGTTAGGGGCACGTCCTTAACAATTTACGAATTTAAATGCGTATTGAGCGTTGAGTGTGTCGGAAATTTTTGAACATGCTCAAAATTTCCAACGTGTTGTTGACGAACGCCAGAGGTACGTTTTACACAAGTTGTGTTCGATATGTAGTAGTTTCTTATAGACATTCTTGTAAAGAGTACCACATCAGCCAATGTTTTATTAAAATGAGTGATAAAAGAAAATGTGAATATTCCAAAAGAATGTACATCGCTGATTTTTTGCAACAACATACTGACTTCGTTAATTTGAAATTAACTTTTTAAAAAAATTATTTGAATGCTTTCACTCCTGCTATTCTTTCCACCTATTTTCGTTGGGCTTTTCATCGATCTCTACCTTCCATAATGACGAGGAATATGATTGAATATTGAAACTAATCTGACGAAAGATGGTCAAAATACTGACTTTCACGCTATTTAGACGTTCGATGTATGTTAAACATGTTAAAAGGCCGTTGTAAATGCGTTTGGTATACGCCAAGTACGCTAGTGGGCGCTTATGAAGCGTTGCTATACCCTGTTACACATTTTGTTATCCCTGCAGATAAGTTATTGATACGTTTTCTGTGCGTTGTATGTTGTTAATATGACGTTATGACGTTCAACAAAAGAATTCCTGCAATTTCATGGTGTACCAACGTTTTTGCAAAAATTCTCGAACGTTGGCACACATTGGCTAAATTAAAACACTGTAGAGTGACGGCGTCTTAAGGTGAGAGGTACGTAAATAAGCGCCTCTATCGGGAAATGTTTAAATTTGCTTTAGAATGAACGTAAAATAATTTTAATTTTCACTTTGAATTATCGTAGTTTCAAACTATATCCTACAATTTTTCTGAAAAATTGATATTATGTTGCCAAAGAAATTTCTGTTTTATTGATGTAATTTTTTTATATGGTCACCGAGTTCGTTTTCGTGGTATAATTCGCTGAATAGATGTTCATCTTTAAAATCACGCCTAAAATCATAACTTTTATCGGCCTTTTCTATGTTCACATATTTATACCGGCGAAATTAATTCGGTGACCCTAAATAAAATTTACACCATTAAAATGGGAATGTCATTGTTTAAATTATATCCTTTTTATAGAAAAATTGTAGGATACGTTTTCATAAACGCGCAATTTAAAGACGATCAATATATTATTTTTCTGTACGTTTTACATGGATTCTATATGAAAACAACATAACTGATAGATTTTTCAATTGGTCATATTTCAAACATAAAAATAGCTATACCGAATTTATTTCACCTTAGAATTCAGATTCATTTGATGCACTTACATGTAAATTTTCATCGAAATCCGGAAACTTTGCTACTTGCGTACCTTTTACCTTAAAGATCAAAAAGTAATATCGTAAGTTCTTTTTTTTTGAAAACTGAAATCAGAAGCTAATCATGTACCTTTTTCCTGATATATTGATTCTGAGCGAATGCTGATATAAAGAACTAACAAATATATGTATTTAATGGGCTTGTTACATACATAACTAGTAGGGGTACCATAAGAAATGATGGCCATCCCCGTACTCCCTGTTTGACACAGAAAACAGTTGCTATAGACCCTGGGTGTAATTTTCCTCAACAATTTGGAACCAAAATTATGGATAATCACTATTTTTATTGAAAAAATATAATGATACATGATTGCTGGGAAGAAATCCCAAAAATAAGAGGTCTTTGCGACTTTCAGGAAGTTTACCAATATTTTGGAAAAACCAATTGGTGAAAATGTTTTTCTTAATTCAAACAAATTATTAAAGACTGGTTGCTAGGTAGAATTCCAGAAAATAAGTGGTCTTTGACACTTTCGGGAAGTTAACCAAAATTGGAATCAAAATTTTTGGAATCCCATATATGAAAATATTTGTTCAAAACAAAACAAGTTCTTAAAGTATGGTTGCAAGGTAGAATTCCAAAAAATAAGTGGTCTTTGAGACTTTCAGGAAATTTACCAAAATTGGAATCAAATATTTTTGAAATCCAATTGGTGAAAATGTTTGTCCTAATTGAAACAAATTCTAAAAGAATGGTTGCTAGGTAGACTTTCAAAACATAAGTGGTCTTTGAGACCTATTTGTTCAAAACAAAAACATTCTTAAAGTATGATTGCTAGGTAGAATTCTAAAAAATAAGTGGTCTTTGAGACTTCCAGGAAATTTACAAAATTGGAATCAAATATTTTTGAAATCCAATTCGTGAAAATGTTTGTCCTACATTAATTGAAACAAATTCTTAAAGTATGGTTGCTAGGTAGAATGTCAAAACATTTTCATAAGTGCTCTTTGAGACTTTCAAGATATTTACCAAAATTGAAATCACATTTCAGAATTCTATGCATTCAGAACTTTATTTTTTCCAAACACTTCCAAAAAATATGAAATCATATGGTAAAAGTTCAAAAATATGAGTCTTTGACATTTTCAGGAGATTTACCAATGTTGGAACCGGAATCCATATTCCGAATGCTTACATTGCACATCTTCAGACTATATGCTACCAATCTATAAGAAAATTAAATCCATAAATCAAAAAATGTAGGAGGAGTCCCACTGACAAGCTCACATGTGTCAAAATTGACATCTTCGGACCTTTTGTCTGCACCAAGACCAATGTCAAAAATCCGAAAGCTTATTGCACATCTGCAGCATATATGCAGCAATTCAATAACAACATTAAATACATAAATCCAAAAATGTAGTACGAGTTCCACTAACAAGTTCACATGTGTCAAAATCGACATCTTGGGACCTCTTGTTTGCACCAAGACCAATTTCGAAAATCCGAAAGCTTATTGCGAATCTGCAGCATATATGCAACAATTCTTTAACAAAATTAAAACACTAATTCCAAAAATGTACAAGGAGTTCCACTGACAAGGTTCATCTAACGGACAGACGGACGGACGAACGGACGGACTGACGGGACCAAAACAATATCCCCGCATTTTCTTCAGATATGTGCGGAAATAATATGAAAATAAAGTCTCAACAAATTATAATTCTTAGTTTCAGAGGACACGATGCTACATATGCTAAGCTATGTGTCGATGCCGCGTTTGTTTCCATATTAGAACAGCATGAGCAATATCTGTAAAACCTTAACCTTAATTCATCATTTGAGTACAGCTTGGTTTCATTTGCTTAAATAGTGTCGAAATGTTAATGCAATCGGTAAACTTTTTCCCCGCTTTTGGCATTTAACCTTGTCGAATCACAATAGAAAACGTATTTATCTTTCCTAAGGACCCTCAAAACTCAGAGATATGGTCAAATATATTAGGAATGGATATGGAGTAAATTAACATGAGACCATAACACATATGTTGAGTCCAACATGTTTTCTTATAAGGTTCTTTGTAAAATTAGGTTCCGGGCTAAGATGATTCTTTGATTATAATGGATGAGTTATGGACGAGGACAGTCCATGTGTGATGATATCACAATAGATTACACTAAAATTGAAAACATGCGCAAAGTATTGTTACCCGTAATGTTTGTACCTATGTCTTCTCAATGGTTTCTATGAGTAAATACAATTCTTATTAATATAACTTGTGTTTCTTTCAACCTCAGTGACCTGTAGTAGGGTTTCTGAGCTTTCACCATCATTTGGCGTCAGTCGTCATTAATGATCTCTGAAACTCTAAGGCAGTTGAAAAAAATCGGTTACAACAGTTCGTGGTTGTTATTCTTTCAAAAATGTTTCCGGCAAGTCCGTACCCAAATTAAGATGGTCGACAGCGGAAACAAAAAAAACTATATTGGTAACAATATTCCTTGTGTTGTTCCCCTTTATTGTCTGGCAAGTCCGATTAAATATGTACCACACATAATGTCCACCAGAAGGGATATTACCATTGTACCTATGGCAAAACAAATTCATAGATCTTCTCCCCTGAAACTTATCAGCCAACAAGAAAATTACTTCATGAAAGTTGCTTTCAACCCTTTTAAATTGTGTCTGGTACATTTTAGCGTCACCTAAGATGGCTGCAAGTTTTACATAGTTAAAGATTGGAACCTTTATGAAAACATTCAAGAATATTCACCTCTGAAACCGCAAGACTTTTTGGAATCTAGCTTGGTCCCCTTTAACATTTGTTCATATGTTCCGGCATATCCGCATTAAATCAAAGATGACCACAAGCAGGGAATATTTCAAAAATTGGACCCTATTGAAATGCATTTGAAAATCTTCACTGAAACCTCGAATCCATTTGAAACTAACTTAGCCACTTAAAGGTTCTAAGATGGTCTCCCGAGGAAATGTGTTAGTTATGTTTATTGCTTATCCAGGATGGTAAAAAAGTATATGGCCTAATGAATATTTGAAACCTGTGATCCAGGTGAGCCCTTATTTCAAACACCGGAATTCATAATACTATGTGTTGATTTATCCTAAATATACAATAAGGACAATTATGCTAGTTAATTTTTTACTTCGCCTAGCTGTGTGATACAACATAAAAATAGTGTTTCTGGCTTTTGGTCTCCTAGCTTCAGTCACATGAAGTCATACAATACTACGTCTTTATATAGAATACACAAAAATACTACGTCTTTATATAGAATACACAAAAATACTACGTCTTTATATAGAATACACAAAAATTACAAGCTAGACGACCTTCCCTAGAGCGTTTTCTGTCAAATAGATGAAAAAAAAAATTTAAGAAATAAAAACAACTGCGTGTTGACTATATCCGAACTTTTTGTGAGTATTGACAGTATCATCTCTTGATATTCTATAAATACAAGTAAGTTCTGGTAGTTTTGAGAAAGAAAACATTTGGGTCAGAAAATTCAATCATCAAATATCATTTTAAAGGAAAGCCCATACTGATTGTATGGAGAAAAAAGTCGAAATTCGTAAAAAGAACTAATAAATGATGTTTGTACCCTACTTGATTTGTACATTTGTTGAAGTGTTTGGCATAATTACAAATTATACAGACAGTCAAAAGATGTTTTCTTACACTTCTAAGCAGTCCGTATTCCGTAATCTTGTAAGAATTTAATAAAATTCCCTCAAAAGAGAGTAAAGTACAAAATCTAATCCTGAAGCGGTCATATTTTCACTGTCAAAATATTTACTGTATCCGACGTTAGTCACGTGATTGCCACCCTTGTAATTGGCAGTAGTCGATCCATGAGAGAGCTCCACGATAGACAAGATAGGGACGATGGTATTCTTACCGACACAAGGCCAATGTCGGGGGATTATTCATTGTCAAGGAAAGTCGTTGTCGACGATGAAAGATCTCCGGAGAAGCGTATAAATAGGGAAGTGGTTGCGCATTGCGGTGCAGCACTGGGGCATAACAACGTGAGGTTTATTCCCATCCTCGTAATGATCATGCTAGGTACATAGCTGATGCGGATGTTAACGGCCATTAGCGGTTAATAATAAAAGTATTCACGACAATATGTAAAGTGTTTGTCCCAATAAAATTACTCCTTTTCATCAATAAAATCTATACATACATATGCAACAAAAATTAAAATAAAATATACTATTTATTGTAAGATAATATACATTAAATTATAAATGTCAAACAACAAATTATGGAAATGTGCAAATGTGGAAACACGACGAGCTATTTTTATACGTATTGAAAGTGGAAATTCGAACTTATAATAATATGACAGAAATAGAACCGATCTGACTGACGTTACGATCAGTGAACAACTACCTCAAACCCTTTATAAACTCCAATATACAACTCCTGAATCTCCAAATCTTCTAACACAATATACAGAAACATGAAATCCAGTCACCATACATATTGTTGCTAAGTAAACAGTAGAGCTGGGCGGAAGTAGACGTCAACACAACAATACAAAGTGAAAGTACGGGACACTTAACGTCACTTAAGGACAAACTTAAACTTCACAACTCTACCCCCCTTTTTGAAAAACTAGTTCGTTTTCGAAATAAACTTGAGTATAAAACAATAATGCATATCATATCAACTATGCTGAAAAATAAAAACATGCATAAGATTACCATACATCAATTCAATAAAAAAAATATTAATAACAATGCCAATAAATTAATGAATATAATAGGTCACAAAAATGTTCACTTCATGAAAATAAAACACAAATTGTTCATCTGTAGCCTTTCTCTAGTGGTGATCTATGCGGAAAAAAATAACACTTTTTAATATGTCTTTTTTCACCAGTCTTCTTCTTCTTCTTTGGTGATGGTTCGTTTTCACTGTCCGGTGATGATCCTCTACGGAGGTTACGAACTTTATTCTTCCAAAATTTGGCTTCCTGCCTAAGCTTTACAACCTCTTTCCTTTGTTCCTTTAATTGATTCTCAAAATTTTCTGATTCATTGGTCTGTGTTGAAGCGTCTACTAAGATTTTATAGTCCAATATGATTTCTTTTGTCTCCTCCTCCACAACAAGAATGTTTCCATATCTCACCTCCAAGTCTTCTGTTCCAGTGTTTCCCCATGTTACATTGTATGGAACAGGGTTTTTCTTAAGGTATGCAGAATCATTTTCAGTATTATTATTACACAAATCTTTATGAAGTTTGTACTTTTTTGCGTGGTTTTCAAGTTTACTATTACTGTTGCACTTAAAACGGCACAAGGTACAATAAAAACGGACAATTGTAATACTCTGTATGGTTAAATTGGACGTGCAATATTGCATCCTTCAAAATGGTCTTATCATCTCCACATTTCCGACACACAAATGTTGGAACAGAAATATCGTCCATCTGGAAAATATAAATTAGGAAAACAACATGACAACAAAATCATTTTGCACAATATAGGAAAATTTGGAGTCTGTCTCCTGTACTATAACTGGAATATAATTATTTAAGATTTGCCACCCAATTATGAACATCATTGGTTCCATACAGCTTAAGGTGGGACGATACAAAATGGCACCATTACATAAAGATCCAATTTTCAACTCGGTGATAGATCTTATTAATATACATCAGTAGTATATGGGGACAGTTCGCTTATTATTTGAGGTTTTCGAGCGTGGTGGAGCCGGAAGTGACGTAGACCGGAAGCGGAAGTCACGTGACCAGTTGTTGACAAGTTTGGGTTGCGCATGTGCAACCGGAAGTAGCCCTATTTGAGGCCCTAGTCGGGCCTATTGACCGGAAATGACGTGTTGGAACAACACGTGATCCTGCAGGGATGTTGTATGACTTTAGTGGAGCGCGAATGCGCAACCGAAAGTGGGCGTAGCCCCATGTGTAAACCGGAAGTGATCTTATTGGAAGCCCTAGTTGGGCTTATTGACCGGAAATGACGTGCTGGAACAACACGTGACACCGCAGGGGTGTTGTATGACCTTACTATTATGTACATGCGCGACCGGAAGTGGGCGTAGCCCCAAGTATAGAAGGAAGTGGCCCTATTTGAAGCCCTAATCGGTCATTGTGATAGGAAGTCGGATATGTTCCCAAGTCGGAACGACTCGGACATCGTCAATCAGTCATTGTATTAATGTGGATGTCTTCTATCAGGTCCGCGTTCATCAAAGGGACATAACTCTTGGGAATTCCTGCGCTTTTTGTGAGGTCTTCTATCACGCGGCCATTTTGTTTTTCTAAGGGAGATAACTCTTGGGATTACCCTTGTTTTTTAGTTGCTAAGCAAATTGTTGGTTGCTAGGTGTCTTCTATCAGGTTCGCGTTCTTTAAGGGAGATAATTCTTGCTAGTATTTTTCCTGTACCTTTTTATGTTATTGATTTTGTCCGAGACTTAGGCGATGTGTTTTATGATACTACTCACGACTGCTCACATGACTCACGAGTTTGTTCACACGACTCATGAGTCGCTCACGAGTACGTTTTAGACAGTGCTGGCGTGCTCATTTCACTATATTGCTGCTGCTGCTCTAGGGAGATGGGGCTTCTGTTGTTGTTGCTGCTGCTGCTTCTGCTGCTGCTTCAAGATAAGAAAAAAAAATTAAGTAGGGCTCTGTCTGTAGCATAAGAGAAATACATGGTACCGCTCAGAACAAATAATGAATTTATCTAATGTTAGAGGCAGAGCACTACTTATTACTACTACTATGGTTAGGGTTAGTGCTAGGGTAAGGGTTAGGGTTAAATTATGGTTATGTTAGGGTTAGGGTTAGATTATAGATAGGATTAGGGATATATCAAAGTAAGGGTTAGAGTTAGGGCTAATGGCTGGATTGACTCGAAATTCACAACATGATTTTTTTTTCTTATCTTGAAGCAGCAGCAGCAGAAGCCCCATCTCCCTAGCGCAGCAGCAGCAGCCATATAGTGAAATGAGCACGCGAGCACTGTCTAAAACGTACTCGTGAGCGACTCATGAGTCGTGTGAACAAATTCGTGAGAAATGTGAGCAGTCGTGAGTAGTATCATAAAACACATCGCCTAAGTCTCGGACAAAATCAATAACTTAAAAAGGCACAGGAAAAATACTAGCAAGAGTTATCTCCCTAAAAGAACGCGAACCTGACAGAAGACACCTAGAAACCAACAATTTGTTTAGCAACTAAAAAACATGGGTAATCCCAAGAGTTATCTCTCTTAGAAAAAACAAAATGGCCGCGATGAACGCGGACGTAATAGAAGACCCCACAAAAAAGCGCAGGAATTCCCAAGAGTTAGAAGACACCCACATAAATACAATGACTGATTGACGATGTCCGAGTCGTTCCGACTTGGGAACATATGCGACTTCCTATCACAATGACCGATTAGGGCTTCAAATAGGGCCACTTCCGGTCTATACTTGGGGCTACGCCCACTTCCGGTCGCGCATGTACATAATAGTAAGGTCATACAATACCCCTGCGGTGTCACGTGTTGTTCCAACACGTCATTTGCGGTCAATAAGCCCAACTAGGGCTTCCAATAAGATCACTTCCGGTTTACACATGGGGCTACGCCCACTTTGGGTTGCGCATTCGCGCTCCACTAAAGTCATACAACATCCCTGCAGGATCACGTGTTGTTCCAACACGTCATTTCCGGCCAATAGGCCCGACTAGGGCATCAAATAGGGCTACTTCCGGTTGCGCATGCGCGACCCAAACATGTCAACAACCGGTCACGTGACTTCCGCTTCCGGTCACGTGACTTCCGGTCTACGTCACTCCCGGTGACGTCACTTCCGGCTCCACCACGATAATAAGCGAACTGTCCCCATATACTACTTACATCGGAATATAAATTAAAAATAGGGGGTACCGGAACGTTTTTTTTTATATAAACATCTTCGAATTTTCGTATTTTAGCGGGAAATTAACAAAGACATATAGGGAAAATGGTAATTTTTCTGTCTCTATTTTTAGTTTTGGCGTATCGAAAGATAGACTGCAAGTANAAAATATTTTAATAATATTTTGTAGAAAAGAAGAACTCAATAAGGTGCATTGGAATGTGAAATCCAAAATTGGGGGTACCGTGCATTTTTTCCCGATTATCTAGCCTCAAAGGTGCGGAAAATGGAAGGAAAATAACAAAGACATATAGAAAAATGCACAAAATTTGGTGTCAAATTTTTGTTGGGATCTAAAATTCAATAACCAAAATCTATTTTTCCATGACCAAAAATTAACATAATATTCTTGAGCAAAAGCGCAATCTTTCGATACGCAGCTTTATAGGGGTACCGTTCACTTAAGAGAAATATTAAAGCTCGAACACAAGCAAGACAGTAAAAAAGTGCCGTTTTTATGTTGACGTCGCGTCAAGATTTGGGGACGTTGTTGACGGTCACTGTTTACAACATTTTTGTTGCATCTCGATCAAATAATTCTGCATAGTAGCGCTTGTAACACCAGCTTAAAAAAAGTGTTTTTGTAATATGCTTGACACTGTATTGGGTATATAAATTTAACTTTAATAATGAATACTTAGGCCTTGTTCTCACTGCGTTCAACGCAGTGTAGTGCAGGTGTACTCGACACTTCATTCATTTGTTCACATCCACAAAACGGTGTGTCAAACAAGTTTTCATAACATTGAAGCGATAGTCAATGTAGGATATATGTGAGTTCAGTGTATGTTACTTAAAACTACTTTCTTCGTTTTTACAATCATTTTAATTTTCAAACAATATATTGCTGATAATTTCTATATAAAATAAACACCGTTAAGCCACAAATTTTCAATGAAATAGTAAAAAATGTATCATTTGAAGGTATTCCAATCTTTTACTTATAATCATACCTGCCAACCTCTGAAACCTTCAATGAGGGAGATCTCCCCCTCAGCTGTAACAGATGAGGGGGAGATTTTGCGCGAACGACATTTTCAGCCCAAATATATGACATGTGCACTGTACATGTATACATCTACAATTACCAATAAGAACTAATGATAAATATACTTTATTTCTTCAGTTCATTGTTATATTCCACACAAGCTGATTTTGCCCTTTTCAGTACATATGAGTCTGGACAATACTCATGACACTCCATATTTTGGTTTTGTTTGGCACAGAGAAGTGAGCATATAGTGTCATTTGCCAAGTCTGACCTATGTTCAGTTTGAATTTTTTTAGCATTGAGAAAATACGCTCACTATCTGCATTACTATTTGGCAGAACAACACACGTCGTAAAGACCGCCAGATGCAACCGAAAAATTGACGGAGCATAATGTGCACAGTGCAGATTCATTGCCAAGTGGACTCGCTCGTAAAAATTGGAAATCTTTCGTCCAGTCTGATTGGAACTTGCAGCTATATTTTTTTTCACACTGCCCGCTGGGCCAGACAAGGACCGCTTTCTTGTTGGAGTTGACATGACAGAAATAATTTTCGATTACTTATAAATAGATCACGAAAAGTACTCACCACAGTTTTCAAATCGTTCGTTGTTTGTTTACGTCTTATTGAGATTAGTGAAAAGTCCCGAGAGATACGAATGCGGATCATTGTGGGTTAAAATATCCGAATGCGGGAGATTCTAACTCCCGCGCGGGATCGGACGCGAAAGTGGGAGATTTCCGGAATTTCGTCGTTTGTGCGGGAGTCTCCCGCACAAAACGGGAGGGTTGGCAGGTATGCTTATAATTTTATTATATACTCTTTTTGAAACCTTCCAAAATGCATACATTTTTTTATTCAAATAAAAATATTTAGTTAAATAACGAAAAATACTATTTAACTTTCGGGGGGAGGGGTGTAGATTTTTGGCTTTGAATTTTGAACAGATTTTTCAACTAGAGTGAAAACTAGAACTTTAACAGTCTCCAAAACTCTTTTTCTTACGACTTAAAAAGTGATTTTTCTCACAAACAGCATGTTTTTTTTTCTTTTAGTCCCACATACAGAATTGTTGAAAGAAAATCCCTTTAGATAAAATATTAGAATAAGAATAAGCATTTTTTTTATACTAATCAAGAACCCATAAAGGACATCATAATACTATGCAGTTATTTAATGGGTATTCAGGCAACAGACCATAATATTTGTCCGGAGGTACTGGGAACCACCAAAAAGCTCTATTGCCCGAGGCCGACGGCCGAGGGCAATAGAACACTTGTGTGGTTCCCAGTACCAAGGGACAAATAGTATGGTCTGTTGCCTTCATACCCATTAAATAATGGTTTATTACCTTATTCATATATTTTAAAATAAAATAAATGTATGAAAGGAAAAAAAAAGTTTTGAAAACTATCTCAGAACTACTTTATGGCTGTCAACTTATCAACAAGAGGTAGCAGGATTCAATGTAACACATAAATGACTAATCAAAGGTAATGGAAATGCATTTTTCTCTAATTCTTGTTCAAAATAAATACTTCCCAAATGATGTTAGATGAACTTAATAATCAACATGTTTAGACATTGATCTCACTTGCTGATTGGTTGTCTCGAGTCAGTTTCTAGAAATAGTGCAACCTGATGTTGATGAAATTAACACCTGCATCATTGTCTAGTGAATTGATTTTTACATTTTATGACTAAGATAACTGAATTTATTGATAATATGACATTTTTTATCAAAAATATTACACTCAACACCCCTTTCAATGAAAGGCGCAATGATACACATAGCAACGATTATAGCCACAAAATGGCGGCATACTTGAGACTGTAGACTACGGAGATCGCTTTACGTCAAATAAATTGAGTAGGAATTAGAGAAAAAATCTCTAACATTGTTTTCCGGTTTATTACGATAATTTCTCACATCTCGATAGTTAAATTTTTTCACATTTTAAAGTTCTCGGATAAACCTCGAACTTTAAAATGTGAAAATTTAACTATCTCAATGTGAGAAATATACGTAATAAACTGGAAACAATGTTAGAGACTATATGTCCAACCGCATTAAAATATACCGTCTATTATGGTAACATTGATTTTAATTTTTCACTGTGAATGTATTTTTTGTCATACATCTATTACATGTAAAGGGACGACCATTTGGCTTTGGTGATTTTGACTGGAAAATTTGTTTCTTTTTATAAAAATCTCGAATATATTATTCCTTTTCACACCAATCGTCAATAAAACTTTTATTCTTCAAATTAAAATTAAATACAACTAGGATTAAATTATTGATTTTCCCTGGCACCAAAATTAAATAATTTATTTACAAAATCGCCCATGACACCCCCCTTCTTAAAATCATCCCTAATGACTGGGACAGAGTATAAGAAGTTGTAGATTCCATTACAACGTTCAAATGTAAGACACTAGACTTCACTAGGCAATAGACCTCATCGGTCAATAGACTTCATCGGGCAATAGATCTCAGCGGTCAATAGACCACACTGGGCAATAGACCTCAACGGGCAATAGACACCCATTGATATAAAAATACCAAATTATAGACGAAATTACTTAATACTTAATAGAACGTATAAAATATATGTATAAGGTAATAAAACAAAGTATTATACCTTAGTTATCTTTTTCTATAACAAATGATCATACAATATTTCTACTATTTTTCCATTTTCAAAGATTTGACTATTTTCCCTCATTAGCATAAACTATTTTCCCTCATTAACATATCTTTTTAACTATTTTCCCTCATTAACATATCTTTTGTCTGGTGTTTCTTTCGGTATAATAAAACACTTACTGACTGGATATTCGCGGAATAGTAAGTTTATTGTCCCCTCGGATACAACTATTGCCCTCGGCTACGCCTCGGGTGATATTTGTACCACGGGGACAATAAACTTACAATTCCGTTTATGTCCAGTCAATAAGTATAAAATAAAGTATGATTGATAAGACAAAACAAAAACTGGTCAGCTATGGCAATGAAGGGCAGGACCAGAGCCTGACACATTATGCTTGTGTCATACCAGTAACCTATTCTTCAAAGATGACATATATAACAATAAGCAAAATATTACAAAGAAAATCATTCATTTGGTCTCCATTTGTTTCTTATTTCAAAACACTTAAACATAAAATTACCAAGAATCAGAGTTGGTAAATGTTTATTTGTGAAGAGCAAAACAAAAAAACAAAAAAAAACAAAAATTGATTCCCTTGTAAGATTTTAAAAATTTGTGCAAAATCTATATATGAAATACTGGTAGTAAAATTCGCTGTTTGTTATATAATGGACAGCTAACAATAAAATGCCTTTCATCTCCAACTTCATTAAAGTATTTGATAAACAATATCGACATAATTTTTGTGATTTCTCAATGTAAGAATAGCTGATAATTACTTGCTGAGTTTTAGAATTGTAAATATAAAACGGATGAAGGAGAGGGTTTCATGTGCAAAATTTCCGTATTCAAAATCTGAAGAGCCCTTAATTCTGGACACATTGTTTGAAAATTTTGATATCTAAAAGAATCTAACTAAAAATTGCATATACTGAACATTAAAAAGTTCTGACATGTAAATGATCTTTTCCCCATTAAGATTTAAGTATTATCAAGTACAGTGAAAATTTTATTTGTTCTATCGAAAATAATAATGAGTAAATAAATGAAATAAAAGTCAAAACGGTAAAATTTACTGTGAGGTTGAGTAAACCATTCTTTTGCAACCCGCTTTCTCGCAGTTACATGCGGCAGATCCCGGCGTTTCAAAATACAATGAATGTCACAGGTTACTTGTCTCCTTCCTTCAAATGGACTAAAATCAAGGAGCAGGACATTTGGTCGAGCACAGCCATCCCAGAGCCTTGGATTCCCCGGTAGGAATAAATTCCCATTCGTATGCATTTTCCATCTGTTTTACTTGGAATTGTTTGTTTCCTATCAAAACATTATCAAACCTTCCAGTTTCGAGCGTATTTCATGGTATATATGTATTGTATGAAAACACATATTTTTTTTATAATGCAAATATAAGTGTCTTTCAATTACGTTATGGTACAACCCCTTTTGCACCCGTCCCCACACCTTTTATTATGTGTGTTCAGTAGTAAAGGATGTAAAGTGTAGAGAGATATACATGTAAAAATGATATGATTTCATGATTAGTTTGCTGACTATTTTGATCGTTTTCCTATCTATGAAAATGTCTCATAGGAGCGGGCCGATAGGAGCATAACAATTTGTAATTCTAATGAATTATCAAAGGAAAAACAATCTAAAGACCGGCAAATTAAAATATGAGATCAATTTTGCCGAAATACTTCAACTTTCACTTAAATCATGGACAGAAATTAAAAATCAAAATCGTATTTATGTTAAGTATTACAAAAAGACATTACATTTACTTTTCACAATTTCTGACCAAAAAACATCATTTGGCTATATCCCAAAATAACCCCAAAAGACCCCTAATCGTAGTTTGTTCAGAAATCTTTATCATTTTTATCATTATTAAAGCCTCTTTAGACATTATTTCAAAATGTTTTACGGGAAATTTGCTCATTCTTAAAAATGTGTGGCATACCTGCATTTAGTTTACAGATGGTACCGGCGATTAAACTTGATTTAAAGTGAAAACAATTTACATGTCAATACACAAAACTAAATGTAAACAAGTTTACAGTACACCGTGTTTGTTGTGAGTACGGTCTTATACTATTTATTTTTGAGAAAATACATTTTGTTTTTTCAACCATTATTACACAGTTCAAATGTAACGAATGAATATCATTGACCACCTTTCACGTTTTTTAGTTT
>MJUU01005583.1:9589-64707 GCA_002080025.1 Modiolus philippinarum
TAATTTGTAGAAATAAATTCTTGTATCAACTGAAAGTTTAATCACATCAAATGATGATTTCAATCAGAGGCAAACACAGAAGTCACCCAAATGAACCCCTCCAATCATTATCCAAGCATTATTAAAAAAACAATCCCCCCATTTGGAACATTTATAGTCAACTCATTGTGTTCTGTCTATCAGTGTTATCAGTACTTTGATTACACTAGGGATCATCAAAAAAAGGAGGAATACACAGAAGAGAAGAAATGAAATAATAGATATTTTAGTAACATCCCTCATTATTGATATATATAATACATATATAAATACCTGTAAAACGAAAGTGAATAAATAAAGAAAATATGCTGAATGATTTAAAAAATCTTTTTTACAAAAAAAAATTCTATAGATATCAAGAAACATTTCGTCATAAATGAGTTTAATGTTTCTATATATATATATATAAAATAAAACAAAATATAATTTCATTTTTCTGGTAAAATTTTACCGGACAGTCACATGCCAAGGTCAAGGTCACAAGGTCAAATATTCTGGTACTAACTGAAAGGTCTCTTCACAAGGAGTACACATGCAAAATATGAAAGCCATATCACTTACCATTCAAAAGATATACCCAATGTTAAAGTTTATTATTTTTTTTCAAAAAGTTCATCACATGTCAAGGTCAAGGTCACGAGGTCCAAAATTCTGGTATGGTTAGAACGGTCTTTCCACAATGAATACACATGCAAACTATGAAAGCCCTATCACTTACCATTCAAAAGATATGCTCAATGTTAAAGTTTTTATGCAGTTGTTCACAGGCCAAGGTCAAGGTCACAAGGTCAACTATTCTGGTTCCAATTAAAAGGTCTTGCCACAAGGAATGCACATGCAAAATATGAAAGCCATATCACTAACCATTCAAAAGATATACCCAATGTTAAAGTTTTTTTTTCAAAAAGTTCATCACATGGTCCAAAATTTTGGTATGGTTAAAAAGACCTCTCCACAAGGAATACACATGCAAACTATGAAAGCCCATTACTTACCATTCAAAAGATATGCTCAATGTTAAAGTTTTTATGCAGTTGTTCACAGGCCAAGGTCAAGGTCACAAGGTCAACTATTCTGGTTCCAATTAAAAGGTCTTGCCACAAGGAATGTACATGCAAAATATGAAAGCCATATCACTAAACATTCAAAAGATATATCCAATGTTAAAGTTAAATATTTTTTTTCAAAAAGTCCATCACATGTCAAGGTCAAGGTCACGAGGACCAAAATTTTGGTATCGTTTGAAAGGTCTTGCCACAAGGAATACACATGCAAAATATGAGAGCCCTACCACTTACCATTCAAAAGATATACCCAACGTTAAAGTTTTTTATGGACAAACAGACACACAGACAGACAGGCCAAAAACTATATGCCCCCTTAATCTTCGATTCACGGGGGCATAAAAATATCAAATGTTTTACTAGTGTATTGATATTTGACTATTATCAACCATACCAAAATACTTTTCTATCAAAATAAATGAGATTGAAAGATACGATCGAGAGAAAAATTAAATCGGAAAAATCATCTTCAAGATAATGATAACTCTAGATTTACCGACAAATATTCTCAAAATGACGATTTTGATATTAAGAAAGTATTTTGAGGACATAATGTAGAATCGGCATTATATTTTGAGGATATAATGTAGAATCGGCATTACCAAGAAATTCGACAAATTGATTAAAAAGATTAGCATCCATTATTTTCCATATGAAGTGTTTCAGTTCTTAAATTACCTCCTTAGGTTAACAACCTTATGTAGATAGAAATAAACCACCAGAAAAGAGTGGCATATAAATCCTACATCAATTTAAAAGTTAAGAATTTTTGTAATTGACGAATGATCTAATATACCAACTATATCTCATTGTCAAGTTCTAAAAAATGTGTATGCACACCAAGTATCCGGAATTCAAGAACGATTACTCAACAAATGAAGATCCTAATAGATGTCTCGCCCGTCCCTACTTGACCGCTAAAATTGATGTGAAAAATCAAACTGACCTCATCACAAAAACTTAACATGTTCACTTAACTGCAAGCCTATCACTAATAGATACTGAGAAACCCAAAATGTTCAGTATTATGTAAACATACATCAAAAGCGATATAACAGGCAGTAGACACCAGTAGTCCATATAACAGGCAGTCATGTACTACACAAGACCAACCTATTTTCAACATATCAGTGACCTACCATTAATAGATAATGAAAAACTAAACATGCTCTTTAGACCATGAAATTGAGGTCACAGACAGAAGTAATATTGGCAGACTGTCATGTACTACAAAAGATCAACCCAAATACCAAATATCATTGACCTACCACTGATATATACTGAAAAACTTAACATATTCACTAGACCATGATATTGAGGTCACAAGCAAAAAATATAGCAAACTATTATGTACTACATGAGACGAACGCACATACCAAATATCATTAGCCTACAATAAACAGTTAGTGATAAACTGACCTAATCAGAAAAAAACATAATATGCTCACTAGACCGTGAACTTGAGGTCAAGGACAAAAGCAATGTACTACCGAAGATCAACCAATATACCAAATATCATTGACCTACCACTTGTAGTTACTGAGAAACTGACCTAATCAGAAAAACTTAACCTAGTCACTAGACCGTGAAATTGAGGTCAAGGACAATAGCCATATGACAGACAGCCATGTACTACTCAAGACCAACCCATATACCGAATACCATTGACCTTCCACTTATAGTTACTGAGAAACTGACCTAATCAGAAAAACTTAACATGCTCACTAGACCGTGAACTTGAAGTCAAGGACAAAAACTATATGACCGAGTGTCATGTACTACCCAAGACCAACCCATATACCAAATATCATTGATCTACCACTTGTAGTTACTGAGAAACTGACCTAATCAGAAAAACATGCTAACTAGACCGTGAAATTGAGGTCAAGGACAAAAGCCACATGACAGACTGTCATGTACTACCCAAGAACAACCCATATACCAAATCTCATTGACCTACCACTTGTAGTTACTGAGAAACTGACCTAATCACAAAAACTCAACATCAAAGTTAACGCCGTCGCCGTCGACACCGACGCCTTCGCCGTCAAACTTTGTACGCATATGTCTCGCTTTCTGCGCCTTTCGTCGCGGGCGAGACAAAACCCTGATAATTTTATTTGCTGATAATAGATTTTCGGACAGAAGTTTAACAATTTTGTCAACTGAACTGAGAAATGGCTGAATTTCAATTACCAAAAGTAATCGAAATAGAATATTAAATAAGGTATATCGCTCACAAAGAAATGCGACGCCAACACAGTGTAGGAACCTGTCTTATTAGTATATAAGTTAGCATAAAAAAGTTCCATAATTTTCATAAAAATAGTAATTGGATAAGCTTGAAACCCGATGAAGACCAATATTACAATTAAAACACGGCCTATTTTCTCTTTCAATACAATTATGAAGACTGCTGTGTTGTAAAATTATCTAAAAAGTTAATTTGTGATATAATTTAAATTTTGTTCCAAAAGTTGCTATATGGTAAAATCAAGCTAGAGAAAACTCTTGTATGGTTATTCCCATACTTTTATGCCAATTTTCCTGTGTACGTTTGTCTGGGAATTAATTTAATATTAAAGTTCGGTCAAATTTTCAAATTTTGGTTACTGCTAAAAGCTTGACATGCTTTGTTCATAATGAGTAATATTTGTTTCAGTTCAAACTTCTTATTATTTCAGAAAAATTAACGTTATATAATACTTCAAGTGTTGGTGCTGTGGTGTAGATTTGTTTTTATAATGATAAATCACATATTAATGGGTTCAGATGTATATTCTAAATACTTACTAGTATATCATTTTGATATCTGTCACTCAGATTTAAGTGCATGAATCATGAAGTAACACGTACTATCATAACTAGAAGTGGTACCATGAGAAATGATGACCATCCCCGTACTGCCCTGTTTGACACAGAAAACAGTTGTTAAAGACTCTGGGCTAATTTGAAACCAAATTATGGATGGTCACTATTTTCACTGAAAAGAATACAATGATATTTGGTTGCTGAGGTAAAAAAAAAAGATATGTGGTCTTTGAGACTTTCAGGAATGTTACATTGTAACCATTATTTGAATCAATTATTTTGGAAATCCAATTGATGAAAATGCTTGTCCTAATTTAAACAATTTCTAAAAGTACGATTACCAGGTAGATTTACAAAAAATAAGTGGTCTTAAAGCCTTTCAGGAAGTTTACCAAAATATGAATTTAAATATTTTGGAAATGAAATTGGTGAAAATGTATTCCTATGATTTAAACAAATTCTGAAAGTATGGTTGCTAGGTAGAATTCCAAAAAACAAGTGTCTTTGAGACTTTCAGGAAATTAACCAAAATTGGAATCAAATATTTATGAAATCCAATAAATAAAAAATGTTGTGTATATTTTCAAAACAAATTCTAAGAGTAGAATTCCTAAAATAAGTGGCTTTTGGGACTTTCAGAAAATTTACCAAAATTGAAATCAGTTATTTTTGAAATCAATATGGTGTTTGTCCAAATTGAAACAAATTCTAAAAGTATGGTTGCTAGGTAGATTTAAACCAGAGGCTATCGCTCGCCCGGCTTTCAGTTGCCACAATCAAGCTTACAATAAGTTATACAGTTGATCTTCAGTCTCTCAAACTTTGGTAGCTTGAACACCACCAATATCTTGAACTGTATTCAAAGTCTGATCATGTTTTACTATATTTCTTTGTTAGGCATCATTTTGTAAATGGCAGTCAACGAACAATTTTCAACATCGGTTTTGAAGTCGCAACATCAATATCTATTTGGAAACAAAATTTCATTGAGATCTGACAATGTTGAATTTCACAAATTTTTTGGCAGCCATTTTGAAAATTGCGGTCAGCGAACAATTTTCAACATCAGTTTTGCAGTTGCGATATCAATACCTATTTCGAAACCAAATGTAATTGAAATAGGACAATGTTGAACTTTCCCGCCTTTTTTGGCAGCCATTTTGAAAATGTCGGTCAACAAACAATTTTAATTACCGGTTCTGAAGTCGCAACATCAATATCCACTTGGATACCAAATTTCATTGAAATCGGACAATGTTGCATTTTCCCGCCTTTTTTGCAGCCATTTTGAAAAATGGCGGACAACGAATAATTTTTATCATCGGTTTTGAAGTTGCGACATCAATACCTATTTTGAAACCAAATTTCATTGAAATCTGACAATGTTGAATTTTCCTGTCTTTTTTTGGCAGCCATTTTCTGTTCTGTTCTGTGGTTGGAAATCCCTCCTTCAAAGGAGCACTTCGTTATTAACGAATAATAAAAATTAGGTGCTCATTAAATGAGACTATAGGTAATTAAAAATAATAAGAGCTGACTATATACAGAAACGGTTAAATACAGTTAATGTTAAAATCTAAAACACGGCACTATTCAGGCGGTGAGTGTTGGCTAAAATTTATAAATTTACTGTCCCTTCCTTTTTGTGGTAGGCATTAATTTCAACAAGTCACGACGTTTAGCGTGAAGTGCAAAGCATAGCTTTCTAGTTAAATATTCTACTTTATAGCAGGTTTCTCTACACATGCATCTACAACCACATGCACAAAGCAAGCAACAAGGATCTATTATTAGTTGAGTGGATATCATTGTATTTGAAAGGTTATAACATCTACTACAATTTGTAATACTGTGTAAAAAGTCTTCTAATTCAGGAAAGTATTTCAAGCGAGTATCAAGCAACGCTGTGCACTCTAGAAGAAAATGATCTAAAGTTTCAGGACTTTTCGAGCATATTACACAAGTTGGGTCAACAATATTCTGATTAAATGCCGCTCTGTTACTTTGCAAATAGAATGTTCCAGTTGCAAGTTTTAGCTTTGTCTGCAGTCGACTGATGTCTTGGGTGGAGGTCCCAACACTTGCCAAAATTGGATGTGGCCTATTCAATAATAAATTATTTGTGCCTAGAAACTTCAGAGATCTATATTGAGCACATTTATCAATGTTATATTCATGCCAAAAACTATCAATTCGTGATTTTACAGTTGATTTCCATCGTTGTTGTTTAATTTAATTTGACATTATATCATGTGCGGATGGTAATTCATACGTTGCCAATATATTTCTGATTTTTTAGAACCACGATGAAGTTGTAAATCCTGTTATGGATAGTTGCCTGATTCCTATCTCTCCCTCAGTTGAGGACCCCATACAGCATATCCTATTGTACATGTTGAGAGCAGATTTATGTACACTACCTATTATTGGGATGCTACCCGTAAGCATATATACAGCAGCGTCAGCTGTATTATTTGGAATCGATAGTATTTGCTTTAAGGATTTTCGATAGAATACTTCAATGGGTTCCATCTGTCTTTTGTCTGGTAATATGATCTCTAATACATAAATAAGAACAGGTAATACATATGTGTAAAATATGTGTAGACTAGTGACTGGGTTAAGTCCATTTTTACCATGCAGCCCAACCCCCATTAGGCTGTACATAATGCGTCTAGCTTTGGAGATATTCTCATCAATATGGATTTTTGCTGTTTTAGTTAACTTTGAGGAGTGTTTTATTCCAATATGTGTAGCAGTAGAAGGCTCTGTTAATACCTCATTATTAATCTCAAATTTGATGTCATTATCTTCTGAAGATGTTCCATATTTTAATATAGCACTTTTTGATGGTTGAAGTGAATATTTTTCTTGATGAGAGTAGTTTTCGACAGTGTTAATCATTACTTGAAGGTCTAAGGACGTGTTTGCAATAAGTGCAACATCGTCTGCACATGTTGGAGCTCCACAGAAAACAGTACCGATGTGCGTACCTATTCCGAGATATTCAAGCTGATCAAGTACCTCATTTACATATACTTTATACAAGTCGGAACTAATCTTTCCCCCTTGTCGAACGCCTTGTTTTATTTCAAAAGGATCAGATATTGAACTGTTCCATTTTATTGAAGTGACTGCATTGGTACTCAACTGTCTGATTAGGAGCCACAAACTGACACCAATTCCTGCTAGGAATAGTTTTCGAAACAAACTGTCATGGTTTACAACATCAAATGCTGCCTTGGCATCCAAGAGTGCTATATAAGTTGGATATTTCTCATGGAGGGAGTTTGATATAGCTTCTGTTAGTATGAGGCTACTATAGATGGGAGAAACACCTGGTGTAAAACCTCTCTGATGTGGATTTTGTTGGTTTTCGATAGTTTCTTTTATACAATTACGCAGGAGTGATTCTAGTATTTTCCCTAATATAGGTAAGACGGTAATTCCTCTATAGTTTTTTGCTTCTAAAGGAGATCCTTTGTTCTTAAATATTGGAGTTAGAATTCCATGTTTTAGGTTATCTGGAACCTTATGTGATAAACAAATTTTGTTGATAATAGATGTAATAATGGAGAGTAGGGAGTTGCCACCATATTTGATGTGTTCGGCAGTAATACTATAAATATCTGCAGCTTTGTTATTCTTTAATTGCATAGTAGCCGTTTTTATCTCCTCAAAAGAAAAAATGAGTGGTTTAGCACTATTTGTACAAATGTCCTCAATGACGTCGACATCAAATTCTTTATATTCTTTATATTTAATGATGGAATGTCTCCGTCTGGTGTTGAAAATGGCAGTCAGCGAACAATTTTCAACACCGGTTTTGAAGTAGCAACACAAATATCTATTTCGAAACCAAATTTTTCGTACATTTTTAAAATGCAAATTCCCCCTCGAGAACATAAACGATTTTGAACATAGATTGACAAATTTGATAATAATTATAAAGTTCAGACAAGTAAAATATGAGCCCATCAGAGAAAATGAAACTACCTACATGCATCGTGTTTCTCGGTCGTGTTTATTTATATCCACACGCAAATTAACGTACATCGAGTGCAAATTTGGCATTTCTACCGAAGCAATCAAATAATCAAGAATCATTCACTCAGTCCAACATCTCCCATTTCTGATTACGGTGGAATCACTGCAGAGACATATAGTTACGTCTAGGTACTGGTGTGTGTGCATTTTGTCTCAAATCAAAACATATCTAAAATGTAAACAAACAACATTCTGCGCCCTCTAGCGGCTGATCAATTTACACACGTGGAATATTATGTACAGAAATAACTGCTTGAAGATCAGGCAGTTGACGTATCAAAACATCATGAAAATTTCAAAAATGTGCAACATCTTTCATTAAGAAACCATTTTGACATCTTCAAAGATTATCCTGATATTTTTTTTTTTCATTTTTTATATTCCTACGCGTGAAACAAATAGGCCCTATTTTCGTTTTAATAATGTACTCGATAATCGTTTCATTTCTCAATACAGGAAATTTAATAAGTTTAATAACAGCGAGGTAGTAATTTAAAATGGGTTTGGGTATATTATAAACGTCTCGAATTGTATATTCAAGCCTATTCGACACCTCCTTTTTAGTTTCAATCCGCCATCACCGTTTAAAACCCTTTAGCTCCCCGATTTTCTCTTTAAGCTATGTTCAAACATTTTTACCATTTCAGGACAATAGTATGTAACGTTCTACCAGATTATTCAGTTAGTTTACTGTATTATAAGTAGACTTTTTAACCTGTTTAAAAGTTTCCCGCCCTGCAACATCTATTTTTATCCAATTATCCAATTCAAGCTGTACCGATAGCTAAGGTGTTCTGGACGAACACCAAAAATAGTAATGGTGCATTACATGATGGCCCGCAACGTTTCACAAAATTTCTATATTAAAAGGGGCATAACTCCAGAACTATGTGTACCATTGATCCCAAAATTATACCTGGCCTGTCTTTTCAGGTAAACAATTTACATACCAAGTTTGAAGACAATATATTATTTCATTCACAACTTATGAGTAAAATTTGCAAAATTTCAAAGTTTCAAGGGGCATAACTCCAGAACCCCTTGGACCTCTGAGACCAAAATTGAACTTGACTTGAGTTTTGTAGTAAACAATTAACATACCAAGTTTGAAGACTTTGAGATATTTTGTTCACAAGTTATCAGTCGGAAACCCAAAAATTTGCAAAATTTCAAAGTTTCAAGGGGCATAACTCCAGAACCCCTTGTACCTCTGAACCCAAAATCAAACTCGACCTGAGTTTTGTGGTAAACAAGTAACATACCAAGTTTGAAGATCGTGTGTTAATTCGTTCACAAGTAATCGGTCGGAGACCCTAAAATTCGCAAAACTTCAAAGTTTCAAGGGGCATTACTCTAGAACCCCTTGGACCTCTGAACCTAAAATCGAACTTGACCTGAGTTTTGTAGTAAGCAATTTGCATACCAAGTTTAAAGACCTTGTGTTATTTCGTTCACAAGTTATCAGTCGGAAACCTTCGGGGGACGGACGGACGGACGGACACACGACTGAGGGTATCACATAATACCTCGCCACTTCGTGTGGAGGAGTATAAAAATGTAGGAGTTCCACTGACAAACTCCCATATGTCAAAATCGGCATCTTGAAGCCTCTTGTTTGTACCAAGACCAAGATCAAATATCCGAAAGGTTTTTTTTCGTATCTACAGCATATATGCAACAATTCTGTAGCAAAATTTGAACAATTAATTCAAAAATGTGCGAGGAGTTCTACTTACAAGGCTTTGTAATGGACAGACAGACGGAAGGGCGGGACCAAAATGCGTGAATAAATACCAAAGTCGCATATGGCGATTTCGACAACCTGTGTTTCTTCAGTGCATATCAAATCAAAATATTCCGAAATTCATAAATAAAATAAATATGTTTGAAAGCTGATAGATGACAAATAACCAATAGGATCTAAATAAAACCCCAAAACCAGTTAAGGACAGAGCTTTGCACGAGGGAGATACTACTTAGTTTTATTTAAAACTTTTAATTGAGCAATTATATAAAGACGTAAAAATAATTTAATCTTCAAACTTGTATCTAGTTACCTCATCATTTTCGAGTGTTAATTCAAAGAACATTTTTACAATCGGTACAGTTCACGCCCACCCGGGAATTAAAAACTGAAGCGCCAAGAAATTGTCTCTGCAAACAGTACATTTTGTATCTATGGTTATTTCATTCATAGTAAAACTCGTTGTCTTCCAGATTAAGGAGACGGAGGGTCAAAACAAATTTGTATCAATTGCGAATTTTATTCCAATCGGATCTGTACATCTCATCACATGACAGCGTAACTTTATGATGCGACAGGGACAGTAATATACATAGTTCGTCTAGTATTTTCCTTGGAATTCACCCTTGTCAACCTTTGGGTACTCACAATACATACTGGTAAAATTCACATTGGTTAAAATTGCATACCGGACACATTCGTGTATAAAAACTCCCATTGTCGAACAACTATACATCCATGATTTCGAGACGTTTCGGCCCCAAAACACTTCGGCCATTTGAAATTTCGGCCATGTGTAATTTCGGACTTGGACGTTTCGGCCCTGTCAGGAGTATGTGCTAGAAAGTGTTACAAATCCGCAAAATTTTCTGAATTATAAAAAATAGCCAATTACTTTTTGTGCACCGATTTCGACGTTAGTTGGGCTTTGATTAACTATAATAAGATACTGATACTAGAGAAAGTTTGGGTATAGCACATCGAAATTCATGTACATCGACAATGACACCATGTATTTACTGCACCAACTATACAATTATCTCAGACAAAAAAAACTGGCTGTCATGCTTTTAATAAAATAATTACATTGTGCACTCATATATTTTAATGATTTTGATGGATTGAATTACGGTTTACTCTGCAATTGCGTAAACTGAAGGTTCAAGACTATACAGTTTTTTAGGCTTTTCCCATAGGATAGATTATCAAAGTTTTAGGATTGAAAAAACCCAATTAATAACACTATATTACAGCAAACTGCAAAAATCCATCAGTAAGACACATGCATGCGAGATGTTATTATGCAGTATTGGCATATGATGGGATGGCCGAAACGTCCAAGTCCGAGGTTACACTATGGCTGAAACGTCCTGCTGCCTACATCCATATGTTGTTTTTGTTATTTATGGATCAGAATAGTCAACAAACACAAATTAACTTGCAAAGTCTTCTCTAAAGCCGCTGCCATCAGCTGTGCAACAAAAAAGACCCATAAAAGACAAAATCTTTACTTGCGTGTTTATTTTGGTAATATGGACTGAAGGTAAGATAAGATATCTTTGTTCATCTTCTATTCCGGTAATATTGGAAAATATTAGTATCAGGTTCTGTTTGGGTAAAATTTTCTAAAGTAGTATTATGTTAAATGTTCTGTTAAAGTAATGAATATTGACTTCTCTAATTTCTAGCGAATTTAACCGACGCCTGACCGGTGTGATAAAAATATTTCTCATCTCTAGAGAGAAAACAACTCACGAGAAATTTCCCGCCAAATCGGAACATAATCCTCGGTGTTTTACATTGTGTCATAATGGAAACATTTTCTACAAATTAAACACGTCAATTATGAAATTTCTCACATTTTGTTAAATAAATTTTCAAATAATTAAAAACTCGGCAAGCCTCGTTTTCAAACATTTGCAAAATATATTTAACTCGATGTGACAAATTTCATAATCAACTTAGTTCTCGCTGTAGAAACTATATTTAATCAAATGTGTTGGGTATGAAAACTGTCTGTTTCCATGTTCCATTTGAGGAATACTGATTTTCATGATCTTTTTGGAAATATGGATTAAAGAATATGTGTCGTGTATGTTAATTCTCTATTTTTATGTTAAATATTTAATCGGCAAAAATTCCTCTAATATAATCACGTAATTTTAACATTCTTAAAAGTTGTTTAAATATAGGAAACGACTGGAACGTTCATGGATCTGTTAAGAGCAAGGCCAAGTGCGGTCAAAGCTAGATCATTTCAGCTGAGAATGGTCATTGCTAGAATGGATTAGAGTGGTAATGGGTAGAACAGGTCAAACTAGGGTCATTGGTCCGAGCAGAACGACCAAAATTATATGACCATGAATGGTAAGAGCGATGGGGAATCTAGTTCTAGGACCATGACAAGTCCAAGCAGTGACGATTCTAAAGCATACCCAGAGCTGTTTTACAGCAGACTTGATACCTGTTCTACGTTAACGTGGAGCAGCTTTTATGACATGATGAGAGGTTAAGTCGGCACCTCGCTGTATATTGGCGTTAAATACAATGACACTACTGATATAAATGTATTATACGGTAGTAAAAGTAATTTTTGAGGAATGTATCGATTTGTAAACGTACAACTGAAAAATAAAACTCTTATGATTATACATGGTGCCGAATCATTCCTAAACCTATCAAAGTTTTAAGTATTTTGTAACAACACTATATAATTTCCTATCCCCTTCCAAAACAACTCATTACAAGTTAATCGATCAAAAGGTGGGAGTTTTGGTATTGCTAGGAATTACTGTTAAAATGTTATCCATCTTAAATAAACATTTTCTGGTTCATTTTAAAGACCACACCACCACTGTACTCACTTCAGCCACAGTACATACCGTTGGATGAACGTAAACTGACATCAATGAAATTGTTTCCCTACGTTTGATTTAAAAATAAAACTCGAAAGAGAGAAAACCTAAACCAATGTCAATGCCAACAATACATATATGTTCCTGTTTGCATTCCCGAGTGCAATTCAATAAAACTGTTTGCCTTGAAAGTTATTGACACGTGCCAGTATAAGTTATCATGCATTGAACCAACTAATATGATTATTTAGATAGTGTCGAAAATCGTTGAACGGCAAGCGACCTTCAGGTCGCGCCGTTCAACGATTTTCGACACTATCTAAATAATCATTATTAGTTGGTTAAATGCATGATAACATTTTTGTGCGTTATGCAAACCTGTTTGTGTTTAACTAAGAAAACGATATTTACAAAATGACCTACATTTAACTATACGATTATACACATAAACGCTATGTCGACTGACCGCGTACTCTGGACAATACACAGCCGAATGATGTATTGATTTTTCATGTTGTATAAAGTTTACATGGCGTTTTCGTAATACATGGAGCGAAAACCTTAGAAAATGAATGCAAGTAAAATATTTCATATAATTTACATGTTATTCCAAGTATAGATGTATTTCACATTTTAATTTATTAATGTAAATATCAGGCTGAAATTAGTTTTACATTACGTGGAAGTAAACTATGTTAAACTTTAATTACGATATGTTTTTTTATCCATGCTTACTGTATGTTTGTGAATTTTGTCCTTATGTAAATTCTTATATGTACGCTTTTGAATGACTTTGGTCTACATGTAGGTGAAACACTACATTATCATGATTATTGATTGTCTTGTGTAGGTCGGACATGGTTATTTAGCAGGTGGTTAATCAGCAAATAGAATCCATGTTTACATCTGCATAACCACACAATTAGGTTTATTGGATAAGAGTACGCTTCATAAACTTTATTTAATTCAAACAATGCCTCTTGTCGCACTCAATAAATAAAATTTAAGTAAAGTGCAAGAACAAAAAAGATATCGACATAATGGTAGCAAAGAAAGAAAGCATCATAACTGGCTTGAGTTTGGCAGATGACTATGTCGATTTCTACAAAACATACTAGTCAGACCAGTCGAACAACAGGTTAATTCAGAAATAAATATCGGTAGACGTTAAAGGGAAAATTCACTAAATTTTGAATAAGACCTTAATTTACTCTAAATAACATTGAGAACATGTTGACCAAGTTTTAAGTAAAAATTCGCACGGGTTTAGGAGAAAAACGATATTTTTTATTCATTTCTACTAGAAATTTTAGCTGGGTGACGTCACCTGGCTAGATCTCGGTCATTTTAAAAAACAGTCATACCACTGTTTTTATCGTTATTTAAAGCGTTCGAGTGAGATCATTAAATAACTAATTACTGCAGAAAAACAAGGACAAGCGTGTTACCCTTTGTTTAAATCTTATTGTTTCTTTAAACATAACTTCTGCGTAGAATAACTAAATTCCAAATTTACTGTGAAATAAAATTGGCTGTTGATGATGCAAAAAGATTCCAAAAAGTAGATCAAAATAACAAAAAAACATTTTCTATTATTATCCTCAAAACAATGTAGGAAGAAATAAATTTGTGCACACACACACGCACGTGCTCCTGTGTTCCAGTGTAGAAAAATTAATACCTTTGTAGTGATGCAATCATCAGAGGTTAATTAACAACCAAATAAACATGATCATGTCCCTTGTCAAATTTTACCTGTGTCATGCCCTAAAGGTAAATGTGGCGTGTGCTGCACTAATTACAGGTAGAAAAGGCACACGCCTATCTTTTTTTATAACACGATACAAAAATCTAATTTAAATTACTTCGCTGATATTAAATAAATGACGGATACTGGATAAAATTTAAAAGGCAGATGCAGTTCATTCAGGATTATAGTTTCTGAAAGGGCCACATAATGTAAAAAGTGTCGTTCACCGGCACAAAAGAGATTATATCCGGTGTTAGAAATGTTCTTATTTCGTACAGAAGTTTGACAAAATATGACAAATTAGCCTAGACCCTTTTTGTTTCTGGACTCCTTTTCAGTATAGCTGAGTCCGCTCAAACTCCGGTTTAGTTCTGTCTAAAATATGATCACTATATTAGTCCCAGCTTCTGTATAAAAAAATACGCTAAGAGGTTGATTCTCGTAATGTCTTCAACATTTTACGATACAAGTGACGCTTATGTGTCATGGGTTCAAGTTGTCTGAAAAAAGTATATACTTATAATGCCGAAATCGTTTATACAGACAGTTGTGGTATACTGTAAACCACAGAGATTAGGCTGTGTTCAGCATACGTAAGTTAGTATTTGTACGTTATTATGCAGTTTTATGACACTTTTTATTGTACTCCAAAGTCTTATTTCAATCCTATATGCATGAGTTTTATGTGATTCGAACACAATACCAAGACCCTGAGCATGCAGAGTTGATGAAATTAACTTGAGTTTATGCACTTTTTGATTGTTTTATTACTGAGATTGACTCTATCTATGATTTTATACATCTGTTGGTACCAACGACACCCAAAAACTTTACAGTTATATAGAAGGTAATTTATACTGTGCACGAAAATACGATAAATAAAATGCCCCTATACCAGATTTGGCTTGCAGGTTTTTTTTTGTTTTTTTTTTAAATTTGCACCAATTTTATTTTCTGCACAAAACGAACCGTCTCCTGCATGACATAAAAATGTAGATCCAATGTAAATACAACTGCAATCAGTTTCAAGAAAACAGATAGAAGTTTCTACCCTGAGTTGTATAACTAATAAGTCTAAGGTATGAGTCTCATACAAATTCAATGCATAAGGTGTTTGCGTGCGGAGTTGATTGTGTACCAGCAGGTGGTATCAACGGGGATCGTCATTTTTCCAGGTAAGATCAAGTGATTTATACAGGTAGAAGTGGTCGGATGGGTCTGACACCTGTCATCTCAATAAACAGTTAATACACAATATGGTGTACACACGCCTGCATAGCTATGAATACTTCTTGTATATAAATCCTAATTTCTACAATGTTTTCTGTTAATTTGTGAACACGGGAACTTCGCAAAAGTTCTGGATATATTATCAATTTAATGATATATTTAAAAGAAATAGCTGCAAATTTTCAGTTCTTTGTTGAATAAATTACAAATCGTTGAATTTTGTGAAAGAAATTACTTTGTATTTGGACAGATCAGAGTTTTTGTACTTGCTGTTTTTTCACGGGCTTATCGAGTTTTGGTATTTTGTGGTTTTTAGGTATCACGTGACTTTTTAAGTTGACAAGACGACAATATGGCGGTTGATGCACCGGGATCTGCTCACAATTAATTCAGTCTTGTGTAGTTATCCAAGACAATTGAACAGTATTACATATATTTCTGTGCTAACTAAGATATGAGGAATAAAATATTGAATTTTTATTTTTTTGCGAATTTTCCCTTTAAGTTTCCACTAAAGTCAAAAATTAGGACACTCAGTAAACATAAAACATTTGTCTGTATTTCTCAAGCTGCAAGAAATGTAGTAAAATATTACTGCAGAATGCGCTCTTTTAAACATAATCTACATGTACACACTTAGAAAATTGTAAATAAATTTGAATTTTTTATTTTATAGGCGAAATTTTTCATTTGGTAAACACTCAATTTTCAAAAAAATCAGGAGGTCTAAAAAAGAACTTATATGTTTCAAAATTGTTGTGGGCGTATAGTTAAATATCTAAGGAAGGGCAAGCTAATGCCGATTATTTGGGACTACTGTTCATTTTCAAGATTCGGTTCAATTTTGGTACATAGGGGAAGTAATTCCACACATTCAGGTCAGAAATTGTCCAATTTCTACGTTAAAACATATGCTACAAGACAAACCAATGTTAGCTTGCCCTGCATTATACATCATAGTATTCGTCCAGAACAATTTCGACAAGAATTAGACGTTTTCCTGTCGTTCTGATTTTTTTCTAAATTTGAGTGTGTTCCCAGAGAAAAGATTTGGTTATAAAATTCTAATTTTAAATTTATTTACAATTTATACAGTGTGTGTATGTAAATTATGATTGAAAGAAAGCATTTCTCCATGATTTATTACTATATTTCATGTAGCTTGAAAAATACAGGCAAAAGTTTGATCTTTATTGTGTGTCCTAATTTTTGACTTTAGTGGGACCTTAAAAGGGACTAGGACGACGGCTGCTTTCACGATATCAATGTTTTGAACCTTTTTCAAATTCTATAGACAGTTGATCATAAGAAGAGGAAACATGTTAACAGTCGATGGGACACGATCAGACGGGAAAATGAATATTTTTCAGGTGCTGGAATCCTTTCCTCCATCCGGACATTTGTATCTTGGAAACGGAAAAATGAGGTATGTTCTAAGTATTCCGAACAAATAATTAAGTGTTCATCATCATTGAAATGAACAAATCGATCATGTATCTTTAGCGTATAACAGATTTTGTGGAGATGTAATCAGCAAGCCTCGTATATTTAATATCCTGTGTTATACTTGTGCCAGTGAATTAAATGACTATCCTTAACTAAGTTTAACAAACTGCTTCATTCAGTTGCTGCAGGACACTGCAGCAATAGAAGGAGAGGTTTTGCTTGTCATGAAACCGGTTTTACCCATCATTTCTTTTGAAATGCCTGTACTAAGTCGCAGTCATTGCCAATTACAATTTTCCGGTGGTTTTGCACCGACTTTGTCGTGTTGTCCTTATGATCTCGTCCCTGACAAATCTGTTCCGTTATTCTGTAATTACCCCGATAGTTTGATGTTAAATAATAATAAATATACTAAGAGGAACAATTTTTAATATTTATGATTGGTCAAAAAGATCAAAACATGATATCTTTCATCTTTACAATGCAAATATGATCATGACAATGTTAGAAATGTCCTGTCATTCTTAGAAAAGACATTTTTTTTCTCATTCTGCATGACTGATTTTGTACAATACTAGAAATGTACTTAAACTAGGTAGTCGCTTGTGTGCAGATATCTTCTAGCGTGCAAATTAAAAAAAAACGGAAAAACAATCCGCCTATGAGATTCTGTTTGATATAAACTTTACATTGCCTTACCACATTGTATAAACATTTCTGACTCGAAAGAAATGTGATTTCAGTACATGTGCAAAAGTTTGTAATAGTCATTATAGATCGTTTTAATTTCGTTTAAATTAACACTATTGTTAATGCTCGTGCTGCAATAAAAATGTATTATGTTGTAGACAAGCCTACAATGAAGTGATGCCACAACTTTCAGTCGAAAACGTGTAAAACATGCAGGACAAACTCAACTCAAAGCTTATACAGCAATACAAGCTATTCAGTCTGGTGATTTTGTCTGGGATAAGTGGTCTTGCTGTATGATAAAATGAGACATTCACTGTCTTGTTACAATGTAGTAAACAAAAATACTCATCTGGCGTCTGTTAAGTACATGCACAGCAAACTTATTTAATGCCAACATAAAAACGTGTATGTAAACTAAAGACTCGATCCGAAAACTAAACTCTTGATCATCCGTACTAAAGGATGAGAAAAGTTATTTCATCATCGCGGCGTTTGAGTATATCTCAAAGTGAATCCTTAGTGTTAATTACTAGTTATTAATTAGTAGTAACTAATTTTCCTTTAATTTTCCAAATAGAATATGTTTTGAGCCAGCGATGAAGAAATGACTACAGGGCTGGGACTATTAATCTACTAGCATAGGAATCAGTCTAGTGGGTTAAATAACTGAAAACCAAATAACAGTTACTGAAAAATTCATTTCCTGCAGATGCCCATTTGAGTAACTTGTACGCAGTCCTCCCGGGGCAGTCCTATTTTGTAAGGCCAGTGACATAATTTTTGTCGTTGAATCTGCGTAGTGCAAGTGAAAAGGACTAATTCGCTTTCAATGTTTAATACACATTATATTTGAAAAGTTGTTTAGTCACATACTTGTTCAGTGATTAGATAAAGGTTATGTTTCACTTTCGATCTAGAGATATGATAATCAATATTTGCTGGGGAATGTAATAATTGAAAAGATTCAGTGAAGTTTAATAATTATCACAATAATCTGTACTTCTTATTTACACTAGTTATTTGACATTGTATTCCTAGAGGCAAAATAAACAAAAGTATATTGTGTTAAATAACAGAAGTTAAAAAGGCAAAGACAGATTATAAATAAAATGTAAAATTATAAATGACATCGCTACGAAATGAAGTCATGTTAATTCCAATGGAAGACCCATTGTATCACTGTTAATCATGATACATACGCGATTATACATTCGTCTGATAAAAAAATTATTATCGTCTCCGCACATATAATGAAACAAACGTATAATAATTATTGATATGAGAAAGAAAGGAAATGGGGTAAATGTCAAGGAGTTAACATCACATCTTCAGTTTAAAACGACACAAAACAAAGCATCTATGGGTCACCGTACATTCTTCAACACAGCGAGGAACCTCACACAATATAGCAATTACAAAAACAGGAAAGCAAGCCCTAAATGGCCCCCAAAAAGGTAAAAAATGAATAAATCAATGGAAAAAAAACCACATCCAATAACCCGAATATCAAGAAACGTAAAATTTTAAAAGAAGACAAGGACAAGCCAATGACCAATTTATAGTAGCAACATACTGATTTTTTTTTGTTATATATATATATATTTTTTTTTTTTTTTGATTTATCACAATTTTATGAGATCGCCATTGGCCATACCCGTGTACAATGCATGTAACATAAATAAATCGATAAAAAAAAACTTGTACACAGATCATCGTACAAACAATAGCAAATGTTAAATGCACAACATATTAAAATGAAACATATTAAGATAACATACATGTTGTATTAGTCGTTTTGTTTGTTTTTTGCTGGTACTAAATGTACATAACTGTCCAGGACAAATTAGTTCCATAAGAAAAGAATTTCAGTACAGTACATCTGTATTCAATATATATATAAAAGGAAAAAATTATAAAAGTATAATTACGATATAAATATTTACAAGGAAATGCCGTATGTTGACACATATTATGATCTGTTAATTAGTTTTTTTTTTACTTACCTGAGTGGCGATCAATACACAAAGTAAACAAAACGACGATTAAATGAATTACATCCATGGAAGAAAATCCATAAGGTATCCATCTAAATTTTTTATATCCTTTTATCATATCTCAAAATGAAAGTTAACCTTGCTCATTCATGTTTAAAAATAAATTATACACCTGTTGACAGGTATATTATAATATGCGACACAATATCGGAATTTCCGGTCCAAGGAACTCTAACGTAACACTTCCCATTATAACGCTTTTTAAGAAGATAATGTTATTTCACATGAATTAACTTTCAAGAAAAAATTCCTTCCGGTAATTATAAAACGGTGTCTTTCAAATGAAAAAAAATCATATCAGAAAAATATCCGCAACAATTTATCTATTTAGAAATGGTTACATCATTCAACAATTCAAGATTAGTCTGAAAAAATGATGGAAAAATAAACAGAAAAAAAACATCTGGTGTCCTTCATTAGCTGCTACGATAACAGCAGATCGATAGCTGCTCTAACTGAGACATTATTTTGTTTCTCACGGCATGGAATTTAATAATGATTGGTAATGACTTTCTCTGCAATTTTCGTCTTAGGAATTTTAGATTCACCGCTAAATACTTCGGGGGAAATTTTGCTGAGTATTGGTTGATTTCTAGAGAAGCTTAGAATAGTGATAATTATGCTTCGTGAAAAAATAAATCAGAGTAGTCGTAAGAATGATGTGATATAAACCATATTAACCCTTCATTGATAATTTACTGCAGAATCAGATAATTCCCGACACTTTGCACAACACAGAATGAAAGTGAGTATAATTGCATAATCTGAAGAAAAATGTAATTTTTTTAAAGCTCCCAAGAGATTTGCTATGATACCCAATTTATTAGTTATAATTAAAATAGCATGAAACATAATCGATACAATGATAAGCAGCAACAACAAGAAGCTGACTTTCGTTTGTAACTTGGACCAATACCTTTTTATAAAACAATATACTCTTACATTGTATATTATAGTATGTGCCCTCTATATGACTAAATAATAAAAGTATGTGAAATAAAAGGGACCACAGGAAACACCTACAAAGGCTGAAAACTATAATAACATGCCACAATCTGCTAGGGAACTCCACAGGAATCACGAATTATACAAAAGACAAACGTCAACAACGATAGAACTCGGGACAACCAGACTTAGTACCGGCACTAGCAAAAGCCAGCTATAGGGTTAAACCGGTTTATGGGTACCCAAACCTATATGTGTCCTCTATATGACTAATAATTGGATTTTTCGAAAGACTTATGTGAATGATTTTATTTCCTACTGGCAAAGTTGTTTCAGAAATAAAGGTAATTGAAAGCATTGACCAAGTATGCTAAATGTTAAGACTTATGACTGCTTCCGACCATTTTTTTATAGGACACGAACATGTATGCCATATTTCTAAAGGGGGCAGTTGTTCAGTCTATGACGAAGACTTTTGAATGCGTTTCTCACAGAGGTTATATATTATGACTGTATTCCAGTAGCGGCCTCCTTGAATCGGATCATTAATCAAATTTTAAGTGTACTACATATTGACCTTTATGACTAAAATTAACAGTGAAAGGATATTGAGTAAATGAACAAGACACAAAATCTCTACAAATACATGATTTAACCAAGCAATTGAACAACACTTTTATTGTTGTTCTTCATCTTGAAGTCACCATGAGGCCTTCAACAATGAGCTTTGATCATACCTCAAGACGGCTAAATGTTAAGAATTATGGTTCAAAAGGACAGTTTTTCAAAGAAGAGTATCTTTTACAAAGGGTTCTTTGTTCAATTATGTTCTTGGGTAAATACAAATACTAAAAGTACATGGAAAGCATTTTAAGTACAGTAGCCAAATAACTTCGCATTTGTGTGTGTGTGTGTGTGTGTGTGTGTGTGTTCTTTGATAAACATTGATACCTTTAGTTATTTCGTGTGTTTTTTTGTTTTGTTTTTTTTTTGTATCTTATTGTCCGTCGAGAGGTGAAATTGGTTTCAGTGTCAATCTGGAATGTTAATTATGTTATACGCCATTTTCAGCAGTATTTAAGCTATATCGAAGTGGGAATTGTATAGTACTTTGAATAATCACAGTATTTGTGAAATGATAGGTGATAAACGGAAATCAATTTAAAAAAAATATCATTTTTTATCAAGGTATCCAGAAGACACAATATTCATGGTGAAAAATAAATCTGCATACTTCCGTCACCAGCGTGCAATAAGCGTGAAATATTGCAAGTAATGATTGAATCTTTAGGTTTCTTGTAAAAATATTAATTCAACTGTGCGTTTTTTTTTAATTTGGCTATATAGATCTTAAAGAATAAGGGACAACAAGAGATACCAGTTTCTCAGTTTATAGAGTTGAAGATGTGATTCAGATCCTATATAATTGTGCCCTATACCTAAAGGCTGCCAAGTAGTACTAAGTATGAGACAAGTGATTGATAATTGAACAAGAAACTAAAAATGACACTACTTGCTACAAATACGACAGAATCAAACAAAACTATGATTTTCTACTTCTAATAAAGACGAAACAAAACCAGCTGTACGTGTTCTATGAAACAGATGTTACTTGAACTGCAATGGTAGAATAACGCAACAAAAACAATAAATGACATTTTTCGTTATGCTGCTAAACTATCATGTACTACTGGAAAAAATATATTTCAGTTTTGTACGGCAAAATGACTGAAAATCAAGACCACCCCGTATCAGATTCTTCATTCTTTTAAAACCGCAATCGAATTCTCCGTAAAACAGTGTCCATCTTTCTTAATTACCAAAATATCAAACTGAGATTTCTAATTGGCTCGATCTACCTTTACGGTATTAAAGTTCTGTCATTCAAAATAACTAAATACCAAAAATTACTGTAAATTTAATTTCTGCATATGGCCATTACGACAACTTATGTCTCTTCAGTACAGATAAAATCTTGACATTTGGAAGACCATAAACTCAAAAATGTTCTGAAACTGACAGAGGATAAATAACCAAATATGATCTAAATGTCAAGCCAAAATCAACTGAGGACAGAGCTTTGCATGGGGGGGGGGGGGGGGGGGGGGAGAAACTCCCCAGTTTTCAACAAAATTTACAAAGATTTAGATGCTAGTCTGGTGAATACATTCGGGAATAATAATCCACCAGCAGTGGCATCGACCGAGTGGAAACAGGTAACAAAATACCGAAGTTACTGTAAATTAAATTTCTGCATATGGCTTTTTCGACTACTTATGTTTCTTTAGTGCAGATAAATTCTATACATTTGGAAGACTGGATGTTTAAGAACTGACAGAGCACAAATAACCATCTAATTTGTGTATTTCATAATGATGAAATCAGTTTTTATTTCAATTTAGGATACGAAAATTAATTTAGAAATATTGAAATTATACTTTTTTTTTCAAATGGAAAATAATGTGTATTTGAAAGTGAAAATATGAAATTTGTACCATACACTAGGCTGTTTAAATATTTATAGAAATAGTGCATCCCTTGACCTCACAATTTCGACAGACACTCTTGACTTTGTGCTTTAACAGTAGTTTATTTAAAAGCTTAAAGTAATATTTTCACACCTTTGCATAATTCAATTTTTACAAGCTGTTCTGAAATACATTAAACGTTAAGTGGGCAATACGTTTTAAGACGTCAAAAGTTGTTTTTTTTTCAATACTTACCTTGCGGATTGTGTTGTAACTTCTTTCAATATGCAAATAAAAAACGTAAATCAACGTAACTGGACACTTAAAGTGTTACAGAGAGAAATGTTTATTATTTGAAAATGATTCTTGGCCAACTATCTTTAGTTGATGAGTTTTTTACAACTTCAGTTAAAACAATAAAAGCTTTGTCTTTGATGTAAGCGATGGTTACCATTGAATGCTAAAACAGTATAGTAATAAAATTCAATTTCAATGTTTGGATTTGCACCTTTCAGCTATTTTTTTGTCTAAATAATAGTAGGATGCACCTGTTAATTTTGATATGTCCCGTTACTAGACTTTTAGCTAAAGTTGGCATTTACAGAAGGGTATTATCAATTTTGTCTAATAGCAAAAGGACATATGCACGTTTCGGACTCCTCTGAAGATCGATTCAAATTTTCAACTGCAACTAGACCCGGAACTGTTCTGTGTTGCCCTTTTAATAGCAAAATTTAAGAAAATATTTCCGACAATTTCTTTGTTTTTAATAAAGCATTGCAACTAATTCTAGAATGGTATTCGCGAAGCCATTAGTCTTTAAATGATTACATCTTCTAGGAGTAATTTCTCTGATCTATTCTAAATTATTCAACCAAACACTTACATAATCCATTTAAAAAAAATATTACGTTTGTTCCTGTACCAAATTTCTTTTTTTATTGAACAATTACATATTTCAAAGAAACTTGCAACTCAAAGCATGACCTTTAGTGTCATACAAAACTGAAGTTGGTTAGTGAACGATGAATCGAAGATATTTTATGCTTTAGACATATGGGATGTAATGGCAGCTTAAGTGTCAATATATGTTAATTGAGAGAACTTACCTACATTCTGGACAGTGTTTAACTGTTTCACAGTTTGAAAATCAAAAGTAATAAATAAAACACATGGTTAGTTAAAAAAAAAAATAAAGTTTACATTTTAGTTTCTGTAACCATAACCGTAGCAGCTAGTGCTTGTCATGTATAGTTACCAAACTCCGTTTGTCCCCCATGAGTCCCCATGCTGATTTCTCGTTGAGGAAGGTGCATGTATTTCTGGGTACTCAATCTAGATAAGAAACAACGGCAGTAGAATACCGAAGGAACAAAGGGGTGATATTCACAAAAATCGAAGTCCAAAGACAGGGCAAAAACGAGAACACAGAAAACAATGACGTTAGACACAAAAACAATGACGCCAGACAGACACAAAGCACAGAACCAGAAACCACAACATTCAGAACAAAGGCACTCACAGTGTAAACTCCAGTGAAACTGAGAGTGACATCAGGTGCTCCGGAAGGGTAAGCATGTCCTGCTCTGTTAACAGCACCCGTCACACAGTAAGTGAGGAAAATATGTTTTTGAAAGATCTGTTAGGTAGCTGATTGGTTAATGTCATTTGCTAACCTTGAGACAAAACCAATTAAAAATCATGGTACGTGTTACTTCTCTAACCCTCAAACAGTACCAAGTTAAATTTTGAAAAGCTTTTGTAATAAACATTAATCAGTATTCAAACATGGACAAGGACAGATCGGTACCACAAACATAATTTACGCAGACAAAACTAAAATATTACAAGACAACACAAAAAAGAAATGAATAACGGAATTGGGAAAATATGCTTTATGTCCGATTGACTGGATAACTCATATGAGTTTTAAAAAGGGATACATTATTACAAAATGTAGAAATGACAAAAATAACAATTATGACAAGAAATTGATGATCTTACTGAATGCAATGTTCAGTTATGCTAACATAAACATATTGTTATGATTTTAAAAAAAGAAAACACTTTGCAACTTCAAGAAACTTTGCAAAATTATCTCAGAATAAAAATTGAGGTTGATATAGCTGAAGCTTAATCAAGAGGCCCATCAACACATCCCAAGCTATTCGACCTCTTATAAATATATTGCGTTAGCGCGTATACAACCTTAAAAAACTTAACTAAATTATATTGAGGGTCTTTTACCATGATTGCCAATTTTTTTTATCCTCCAAAATTCAAACAGACAGTACAGAGCATACGGCTGTAGTAAGGCATTTCAACCAATAGGAACCAAGAAACCTTACATTAATCGCCATTCTTTTTATCTGACAGACAGGTCCACATTGTAAACTATACAATGTCAAAAATACTGAAATTTAGAATAAGTGATCTTAAAAATAGAAACAGAGGCTCACAGACTGAGCCAAAAGGCTTCTATGCCATGCATGACCAAAAATGATGTTTTTACTAATGGGGTATAATGTTTAGCTATGTTCTTCATTGGCACTCGTGTTTTTTTTTGTTTTTTTTGTCTGATCCTAATGAAATAGGTCATCTTTGCAAAGGACCTTCTCTACATCATTCCAATACAGCTCAGTTTTTGCTTGAACAGTTTCAGAGAAGATAATGAAAAGGGTGATTTTCTCATAGGCTCCAATGTGAAACTATGTTCCTTGCTGGTCGCCTTGTTTTTTGTCAAATCAAAATTAAATGAGCAGTTTTTGTATGGCATCTTCCATACATCATTCCTGTAATGTTTGGTTGAATTTGCTTCAGCAGTTCACGGGAGAACATGAAAATGTGATTTTTTTCCATAGGGTCCAATGTTAAACGTAAATTCTGTGCTGGCAGCCATGTGTTTTTTAATCAAATCGAAACGAAATGAGCAATCTTTGTAAAGGACCTTCCATACATCATTCCTGTAAAGTTTGGTTGAATTTGCTTCAGTGATTTAAGAGGAAAAGATAAAAATTCGATTCTCCCATGGGGTCCAATATTAAACTATGTTCCGTGCTGGCGGCCTTTTTTTTAATCTGATCATCATTCCTGTAAAGTTTGGTTGAATTTGCTTCAGCGGTTTCAGACGAGAAGATGAAAATGTGATTTTTTTTCATAGGGTCCAATGTTAAAATATGTTCCTTGTTGGCGGCGATGTTTTTTATCGGATCGGAACAAAATGAGCAATCTTTGATTAAGACCTTTAGTACATCATTCCTGTCAAGTTTGGTTGAATTTGCTTCAGTGGTTTCAGACGAGAAGATGAAAATGTGTTTTTTTTTCCATAGGGTCCAAAATTAAAGCTAAGTTCTGCGCTGGCGGCCTTTTTTTATATCGGATCGGAACGAAATGAGCAATCTTTGTGAAAGACCTTTAGTACATCATTCCTGTAAAGTTTGGTTGAATTTGCTTCAGCGGTTTCAGAGGAGAAGATGAAAATGTGATTTTTCACATAGGGTCCAATGTAAAACCTTAGTTCTGTATTGGCAGCCATGTTTTTATCGGATCGAAAACAAATGGGCAATCTTTGTGAAAGACCTTTAGTACATCATTCCTGTAAAGTTTGGTTGAATTTGCTTCAGCGGTTTCAGAGGAGAAGATGAAAATGTGATTTTTCCCATAGGGTCCAATGTAAAACCTTAGTTCTGTATTGGCAGCCATGTTTTTATCGGATCGGAAACAAATGAGCAATCTTTGTAAAGGACCTTCCATATATTATTCAGGTAAAGCTTGGTTGCATTTGCTTCAGGGGTTTCAGAGCAGAAAATGAAAAAAGGTCCAATGTTCAACTACGTTCTGTGCTGGCGGCCATGTTTTTTATAGGATCGAAACGAAATGAGCAATCTTTGTTAAAGACCATTAGTATATTATTCCTGTAAAGTTTGGTTGAATTTGCTTCAGTGGTTTCAGAGGAGAAGATGAAAATGTGATTTTTCCCTGGGGGTCCAATATTAAACCCGAGTTCCGCGCTGGTGGCCATGTTTTTTATCGGACTGGAACGAAATGAGCAATCTTAGTAAAGGACCTTCCATACATCATTCCTGTGAAATTTGGTTGAATTTGCTTCAGTGGTTTCAGAGGAGAAAGTTTAACGGACGACGGACGCCAAGTGATGGCAATATGTCACACTTACCCTTTCGGTCAGGTGAGCTAAAAAAGGCGTAAAACACAAAAAAAATGTATGTGTAAATTCTGCAATGAAACTGAAGAAGATGAAGTACATTTCTTCTTTTAAAAAAAACAAAACACCTTATACATGGAATTCTTTTTATCTGACAGACAATTCCACGTTGTATACTATATAATGTCAAAAATACCGAAATTTAGAATAAGTGATCATTGCTTAGAAGTAGAACAAGAAGCTCTCAAGAGCCTGGATCGCTCACCTGGACCATGTCCAATACATAAAGTCAAATAAACTTCTATGTTAAAGGGTCTCATTTTCAAACTAACAAACAATTAAGTTATATGATCCAACTTTAATAAACTATTTTCCCTATTGCCTGCCATCTTGGATGAGGGATGGATCTGCAGGACACAATTTTAAAGAAAATTAAGTGTCATGCCAAAGTTTATTTCCAACTGGCCAAATGTTTTAAAGGAGAAGATCTTTGCATATACTCGAATATTAAACTATGTTTCCCATTGGTAGGAAATGTGCATAAAGTGCAGACTTGAAGAACATCTGTTTTAAAATGGACCATCAAAATCCATTGTGATTAGTTTTATTCTAACTAGTCCAGTTGTTTCAGATCAAAAATTCTTTGAATGCTCTTTCAATAGGGTCGAGTTTTAAATTACAAAATGTAGGTTCCTCACAGATGGCCATTATGGAAGACAGATAGGCAAAATACTTAGTCAGCACCTCATAAGCATAATTCATGCCAAGTTCGTGCAAATCCATTCAATGATTCATCAACTGCTCATTTAAGGTAGATCAGTAGTCTTCCGCCATTTCGAATTTGTTATTTATACTGTTGTGGTACAAATGTATCATCTGTTTTCTAAATATGCAAATATTTTTATTTGTAATGTATCAATAAATATTATATCAGTGAAACTGAATGCAAAGGACCTACGTTGACTTCATTTTACATGTATTTATCTAATTGGATGAGGTATGGTAATTTGATAATTAAATAGTTTGGAAAAGGATATTTGAAAAAGGGGGATAATCTGATAAAAATATTTTATATGGATATCACTATGTAAATTCACATTATATAAAGTATATAGAAAACAAAGTCGGTGACCCCCCATTCTTTACATTTTTTGAAAGTATGTTTAAAGTGCTAACATATGACTAAAACAGAAAGAAATCTATGGAATAATTTTAAAGAAAAAATCAAAATACCTGTTTTTCCCTATATATTCATTAGAAAAATTTGATTATTCTGATATCAGTTTAAAAAAAACAAGCACGGTGGTCCCCTTATTTATTTTTTTATTTCAATGCTGATATAATAAGGAAACTTTCCTGAGAAAATAAAGAAAATCTATGGAAAAAAAAATTGGAGTACCCATCTACCTTAAGGTTTTGTTCAAGGCTTTGTTTAACGGCTAAATTCTGTGCAGGCTACGAAGCCAAGAGAGTACTTTGTAATACCTGATTTAGAGATACCTGTATGTTAGACAAACAACAATAGCAATGTAGGAAACAATATAAATTTATATACAAAAATGATGATGATGGTAAATAAGGTAAAGATTCTGAAAGTATTTGTGCAAAAAAAATGTAATTTGTACAAAAACACATTTTTTGCTCTTGATTATGGACGAAATAATTGCCGTGATAAAATGATGATAGGGAATTTCTCTAAAACTTAAAAGAGAAAAGTTAACCAAAGAAGAATTGAAAACAGATTTTAAAAGGAAGTAACTAATACACCATATGTCATTGATTTTTTTGTAGATCTTGATATGCTGAACATTTTTCCAATTTACATTTGACCTCTATCTGTTTCAGTTTTAGAAATAAAAAAGAAAAAAAATGCATACATTTTGAAAATTTAACGGAAAATGGGCCGTTTCTAAGACGGGTTTTCCGATTTTCTTCAAAATTGCAGGGCAGATAGATCTTGTTATTCTGAATATTTTTACTCTGTCAGATTTTTTTTACATCTGCAACGGTTTTTCAGTTCTTGTCCAAAAACAGCAATTTACGCCTATGTTCTATTTTTAGTAACAGCGGCAATGATGTTTGGTCCTCGGACTAACTGAACACATTTTTAAACACCATACCCTGGTGATGACCTAGACCATGTTTAGATTGAATTGGCCCAGTTGTTTCAGAGGAGAAGAATTTTGAAAAAAAAGTTCACGACGGACTGACGGACGGACGACGGACGCCAAGTGATGGCATAGCCAGGTGAGCTAAAAACGGTTTACAAGGCGTAAAACACAAAGAAAAAAATGTATGTGTAAATTTTGCAATGAAAATGAAGATGAAGTACATTTCTTTCTAGCCTGTAGAAATTGAATACATTAGAATAAAACTTTTCAATTTTTCAAATTAACTATAGAACTATAAATTTCGATAAACGATCAAAATTTGGAATTCTTAAACGAATTCTTAACCAACAAAGCAGAATAGAAGCAATCCAAACTGCATGATTTATTTCAGAAGCCCTCAACATTATAAATATTAGTACATAATACGGGAATTTCGAGATATGAACTCTCGTGTAATTGAAGGCGGACACGATCCCCTCAAATACCAGTGAGACGGAGTGACTGGATTCTTGACACATTAAAGTAAATATATACCACATAAAAACAAAATATTTATGAAATTGAAGTGTATACTTATCATTGTTACTACATGACAATTTTTTAACTAAATTTTAATTGACGAAAAACAATTAACATTAAGCGCTACAACAGATTAAAAAAAGTCCCCTTAGCTTAACATTGTTCATGATCATTAATTAGTGTTTCCCTCTCAATGTATTGATGTATTGATCTTTTAGTATAGTATCAGAACTGATACGAGAACACAATTAGGTCCCTATAATACTCGTTGTGTGAGTACGAATATAGTTCTTACAAAAATAGTGTATTTCTCTGTATTTATTTTTCTTTCCTTTATCCTACATATTTAGTGTTTTTTATGGGTTTAAAGGAAAGAAGAGACATTAAATAATATTTAAAATTTGGAATTTAATTTTAAATCAATGCACAAGGAGTAATTAGGTTAAGTGCAAAAAGGTGAAAATTGCTATATTCGGAAGCCCTCCGTCTTTACCTATGTGGGTTCCCTCAGTTCTGGGAAATTTAAAAGAAACTGAAATGGGAAAAGTTCCTAGTTTTTGTATATTTTTTCACACTTAGACTGTTCTGTAAGTATGCCAAATCTCATGAGGATAGAGCAGGTGCAATTTTTTTAATTGGTCTTTACTTTTGTTTATTTTTACAAAGACAAATAGGGGAAAATAATTGTGTTCTCGGGCCAACTGGTTGAACACGACTCAGAAGTCCCGTATTATAATCTTCATTAAATTTCTGAGTTAAGTAATAATACATTCATGTTTACCGGTGCTAGGAGCCATCTTGAACTTACTATGATGTATGATGGAAGCTCATTGTTGAAGGCCTTATGGTGACTAAAAGATGAAGAACAACATAAGAATTGTTACTGTGCTTGGATACACAATGTACCGTTGTATATGTAGAGAATTTGTCTCATGTGCATTTACTCCATATCCTTTCATGGTTAATTATAATACTAATATTTATGTATTGAAATGTATTTGTTGTAGGTGTCCAATTTAATAAAGGTAACAACGATGTATTATTCAGTTTCCAAATAAAACTTGTATCTTGTATGCAAATCATACGTATCTTTTAAGCCTCTTAAAGCTCGTTCAAACGCAATCTTTTCCAAATAGACGGTACAGAGCCTCTTGTCGGGAACAAGCATAGCATATGCATATTTTTCTATCTTTTATAATTCAAAACAACCGCACTAATATAGTCAAATTATATCGTTCATGCGTGAATATTCTAATGGATAATAGTGGAGCAACTGAAGTCAAATTCTTAAGATTTTAACCAACCCTCCTAACATCAGACCACATTATACATCATTTGAAAGGCAATTTTGTTCCCTTTCGATTTTTACCCTTCGTCAAATTGGGAAGTGGTCACGATTTTTTTTTAAATGAAGGTCAAAGGTCAAACATTTAAAATTCTAGTAAGCTTATTTCAGTCACATTTCAATCAATAATTTCAACATGAAGTTAAAAATTAAGTAAAATGATTACAATTATCTACAATAATATATTTATGAACCATTGATTACAATTTAGATCACCTTTTTACAAAAAGCGATCCACAGGGTACGAATTTATGAAATAGGATTCAAAAACACGACTTGTCCTCTATAAAAGCAGTTTTTGAAATGACCTTGACCTTTTTAACTTTGAGATTAACATAAATTCCAACGACATACTATATATATGTTTTTGAGACTTAATTGGTCATTCTTCTGACAACATAACTCATTATTGACCATAAAATTGACTTTAAGGCTTAGAATTACGAACTGACATATATAAAAGTAATACTTGTTAATTAGACGAAATAAATTATGTCGTCGGTAGCCTACAAACCACAAAAAGGTCAAAGACAATATGGCAGGAAATTTTTTAGTTCTAAAAAATGTATTTATATATATTTTGGGTAATTTTTAGTACTTTTCATATTTTTTTTTCCATATTTCTTCACTTTTCAATAAAAAAAAAATTAAATAAAGTTTTCTTTAGTTCATAGAAATACGCACACATTAATGAAACCCATTTAAAAAAAACACTATATTTCTTGTTTTTTTATGATAATTATTTTTTATTTATATTCTATTTGAGAAGAAGTAAAATGTTCACGTTCTAACGCATTTGACACATCAACCTACACTTCATAGATCATCATTACTACTCTGTGTTCTATCCGATCAAGATTTTCCGTAAAAGCCTGGCTTTCCGTATTATGACCTAATCACCCCGCATAGAAAGGGCACTCCCCTATCCATCAGCTGGGGACGTGCCCGGCAGCTATGTAGACTGAACCCTTAAAACCCAATTCAAGTACCGGTATTGAAATGCAAGTTCATATTCATGAATAAAATAAAATGCCGAAGCGTTTGTTTTGCTGCTGATGGTGCATCAGTAGTTCTAGAAAAAAGAAGGGAAACGGGGAATGTGCCAACGAGACAACGACCCAAAGGAGATTAAATCAACTCAAGGCCGCCAAAAGATCATCAATGAACGGTGAGGAAACCGCACATCCAACGGCAGGTCGGAGTCGGCCCCTAAATAAAAACTAATCAAGTTCAGCGAAATAAAAACCATCCTAGACATTAAAGTAAACTACATGTAAGTAGAAAACAGACAAGACACACAAAGGCTTAATAAATTTCCTGACTCAGGACAGGCAGAAACCTGCTGCGGAGGGGTTAAACTAGTTTTATCCCCCCCACCCCCAGCCAACGCGACAACAAATAAAAATAACTTCATCAAAAATCAATGGACCCAACCCATACTCAAGCTTGATCTGTAACCCATAGTGGTAGACTCACACAGCAAATATGAGCTTCATATCTGAAACGGTTTAGAAAAATAGTCCTGAAAACCTATATTTTACCAAAATTTTCTAAGTCAAAGGGTCATAACTCCGTCCAAAATCAATTGACCGGAACCAAACTCGAACTTGATCTGTAACTCATGCTGGTAGACTCACATAAAATCAATGGTCCGGAACCTAAATTAAACTTGATCTGTAACTCATAGTGCTAGACTCATATAACAAATATTAGCTTCATATCTGGAACGGTTTAGAAAAAAGTCCGGAAAACCTATATTTTACCAAATTTGTCTAAGTTAAAGGGCCATAACTCCGTCCAAAATTAATGAACCGGAACCAAACTCGAACTTGATCTGTAACTCATGGTGGTAGACTTACATACCAAATATTAGATAAATATCTCTTATAGTATAGGAAAAAATGCCGGAAAACTGAGTGTGACGGACTGACGGAGTGCAAAGCTAAAGTCCCCTTCGGCGAAGCCGGTAGGGGACTAAAAATAGTAGCAACAGTAAAATTCAGTTAGCAACAGGACTGAGTCAATTGAAAACTTATCAAACATCTATAGAAGAGGTCGATGTAGATCATTGAAAAATGATTTTTTTATCTTAATGTATCTTTTAAAATTCACGTTTAACTTATATATTCTGTGCCAAGATATGTAAATCTGTATTTGTTATACAATGTACGCCATGTCACAGACAGGTCAAATCCTTGTTCAATTATGATATGATAATTACAGTAAGCAAAATCAATTTTCCCTAATGTTAATGAAACTAAGATAACCTATATGTATATAATCTACTGAACCTAATTTATGGCAACGTGAGATTTTAAAAGCACGAAAAATAATAGAAGATTACAGAAGACACCTACAATGGCCGAAAATTACAATCACATGGAAAACTTGCAAGAAAATACCAATATTAAAAGACAAAATACAAACGTAGTCAACGATATGAACTGGGGATACTCCAATTTAGTACTTGCAGTAGCAAGAGCTAACTGTAGGTAAAAACGGTTTACCGAAACCTCCCCTTTATCTACTCCGTTTCCACATAGTGTAATAAGTATACAACAGGGCATTTCACATCCAAACTTATATGGAAATATCATTATAAAGCGCATAAATTCAAAATTTGTCCTTCCAAACTTATTACTCCGTTGAACAAACTGATTCATAAAGGATATAAATAAAGCACTGTTGTTAAATCTTTCCTTTTGGTTTTTGTTGGCAAAAATATTGATCAGCTCCTAAAAGCTTTACACCATAACTAAATTTAAACAGTTTTTCATATTGGCAGTATTTGGCATTGCACAATATCACGTTCTTCTTTCATAATTGATGATGTTGTTATACGAAATCTATTTAGAAGTATTTCAATTGAAGTTTTATATGTAAGAAGGCTTGATATCATAGTCAACGGAAATTATCTCCTTAGCTAGCTGTCAGTAACTGCGAGCATTTGTCCGGACAGTACCCGTGTGTATTGTCTCCATTTTCATATACTTCATTGTAAGGGTACTCGTCTTGATAAGTTGGACTTTTTTCTAGTTTGATTTTTACTGTGGGTCTTTTTGTGTATTTATTTTTAGCCATTCACCACACAAAGGGGAGGGTTCGGATCCAAGAAAACGATTTTAACCCCACTGCAATTTTTGCGCCTGTCCCAAATCAGGAATATGTTGGTCATTGGCTTGTCCTTGTCATCTTATGAAATTTTAGTTTCTTGATATTCGGGTTATTAGATGTGGTTTGTTTCTATTGATTTATTCTATTTTTTACCCTTTTGGGCCATTTAGGGCTTGCTTTATGGTGCGAGGTTCCTCACTGTGCTGAAGACCGTACGGTAACCCCTAGATGCTTTGTTTTTGGTCGTTTTAACCTGGATATGGGGTGTTGTTTCCTTGACATTCAGCCCATTTCCTTTCTTTTTCATATGTAAAACCCGGAACAGGTAGACTACTAAGTCCAAGACCACAATCTTGAAAAGGGAAAGAATAAAATAAAACGTTATTTAGAAAGATAGGTCAAGCTCAAGGAGGCTAGTCTGCTGGTAAAACACTGTCACACTAAGAACAGTGTATTTGATCCTTTCACACGAAAAGAAAGATCTGTATACAGTAAAAATTTTCATTGACGACGATGTTCAAAGGACTGAATATGTATCGGGTACTTGTAACAAATTGTATTTAAATTCGAATTATAATAACCTGCATAAATGCTTCTGCTAACAACCTTGGCTTTTCTGCTATTTAACAAAAAATGATAGCTTATCTGTTTGTTTTTCCGCATCAGTAGGACAGTTAGAGGCATATAGATGCAGAGATATAAAACTCGTAGTCTATCCAAAGCAACTTGGGGATATTTTTTTTTTTAATTAATTCGACCAAAAGTATCATTTAAGTAGACAATGAAAGGACATCGAGTAAATGCACATGAGACAAAGCCTCTCAAATTATATGGTAGAACCAAGCAGAGAGGAACAATGCGTTCATTGTTTTTCTTCATCTTGAAGTCACCATGAGGCCTTCAGCAATGAGCTTTTCTCATAGTAAATTGAGGACGGCCCCTAGCAACAGTTTGGGCGGAAATATTTCCTAAATGTCGAACAAACAGTTGCTAGGGGGGTTTTCTTTAATTTTACTACGAGGTATGAGGAAAGCTCATTGTTAAAGGCCCCAACAAACATAACTTAAACTAATAAAATACTCTTACAATCACTGTCATCCGTTGCCTGACAAAAGTACTAATATCAGAAGCTAGTATTGCAGTTAATTAGATAAATATCAGCTAAATAGTTACAAATGTATCTTAAATGACAATGCAGCTGCAAAAATATTAACATTACTATCGGAATATAATGTTCATAAAGGTGTTTGTATCTTTATCACAAACTTAGATCGGAATTTAATTAGTTGCATCATGGGTACATATTCGAGAATTCACGCCTGTTATTGATGACGTTAACTAACTGCAAATTTCTGATATACAGGAAAATTTGTAAAGCAGTTGGAAAAATGATCTTATAAATGTGTATCTATTGTATGAAGTACTGTAAGTATTTGAATCCGCAAAAAAACAATACATGGTATTTCTAGAAATTTATTTTAAATATAGACTCAACAGAACACGATACCATTTTAATTCATTAATATTTATTATTTTTTAATTGTTTATTCCAAATATTCACCATATTGTTTTTTTTTTAATTTGAACTGGTGTATTAAATCAAGAAACACGTATTTCTGGAAAGCAAAAATATAAGTGTAAAATAGGTTTAATATCATACACCATTATGCTTATGTTGTAAATATAAATTTATTTGTGACTAAAGAAATATCACTATGGCAGTTTGCTCTCTTGAGAAATAGTTATATATTTTGATACAAAAAAGCAATCCTTAAAATCGACTTGTTGGATTAAGGTGCTAGATAACGTTTTTGTTCGTTTTGGTAAATGCATCGATCAAAAGAACATTTGAATTCCCATGGGCACAAACCAAGCACCTCTCCCTGCAGACCTTTTTCTGTTCTGTTCTGTTACATACGGGACTTAAATAAACTGCAAAATGTTACTATACATACAATGATAGTCCTGTTTCAAATTTCATGAAGAGGCATGAAATAGGTTTGGGTACCCATAAACCGGTTTAACCCTTTTGATAGTGCCGGTACCAAGTCCGGCTGTCCCGAGTCCCTATCGTTGTTTACGGTTGTCTTTTGTCTTATTTGTGTTTTTCATGTGTAGTTCCCTGACAGATTGTGGCATGTTATTTTAATTTTCAGCCATTGTAGGTATTTCCTGTTAGTCCATTCTATTTACATGTTATACTGACAATATCCCTACTACTGACAATCCCCAGTTTTCAGATTATGTCGACCTAATTTACCAACAATATCTGGGACTTTTCAGACCCATTACTGATTTTAAATACTGCACTTCTCTTGATCTAATTATCATCGTTGACTCTGGTCAATTTAAAACTAAAATTAATGATAAAAGGGACGATTTTGACTTCACTATTACAAATTTTCTTTTTCTTGGCGACAACTCTCCACTAGCTTCATCCCATGGGGGTTATATATCTCAACTGCACGGTACGACTTAAATGAACGTAACCTTACTATCACATCCAAAGTTTTAGAACATGGTTATAGATCTCATAAATTGTTAAACATATTTACTTTTACAACAAAGTTACAGATTTCATAAACTTTCAAATATTTTTGGTATTGAGTACTTTTTTTTACTACTTTTGAAGTATGGCTTTCCATTTTATTTAATTCAAATGCTGCTAATGAAAGGTTACTCCTTGAAACAAGTGTACAGCATAACGTAATTTACTGTTTAATATGCATATTTGGTAACTTTGTATATTGTTAAACACATTTTAAGAGGTTTTATAGAAGATGTGAACATTTAATAAATATGGTGTGACAAAGGACATTTCTCGTCTTCCTTTTTATGGATTTTTTTATAACGTCAAAACGGACAAAAAATTTTATAGTAGGGTAGCCGATTAAATATCCCGGAATGCCAGAAAAAGTGGGACATAGAATTCTTTACGAAATCAGTTTATTTTGACAGGATACTCTGTAAGGAAACGACCAGTACAAACAATTTTTTTAAATACATCGGCAAACGAATACCGAAGCAAGAACTAGGAAAGGGGAAAAATAAGCATTATTTTTTGGATGCAGAAAGCCCCCTTCAGAATATTTTTTTTTCATCATTTTTGCAGCCAAAATATTTTTTTCACATAAAATCAGCTTCAGAATATTTTTTCCGAAAAAAAAACATAGCCCCCTCCCCCTTTCAGGTTAAATGGTCGGTCCCTAAGATTCCGTTAAACTGGTGATGGCATCAAATGACCTGAAATTTTATATACTGACCTCACACTGATACTGCCATTAACTATTGAAATTCAATATGATTCTTTACCCAACCCTTTGGGAAGTTTTTAGTTTAACTTTTCTTCCGTAGTGTGACAGTGTTTTACCAGCTGACTAGGCTCCTTGGATGGCCTGCACTATTCGACCCATTTTTCAAAATAACGTTTTGTCCTATTCTTTCCCCTTCAGGATTGTTGGCTTTGATTTAGCAGTCTATCTTTTGGAGTTTTATCGGTATGTTTATTATACTATAGGGAATGAGACAGAAAAGGGGAGGTTTGGGTACCCATAAACCTACCGATAGCTTTTATAGTGCTGGTACCAAGTCTAGCTATTCCTATCGTTGTCTACATTTGTGTTTTATTAGTGTTTTTCAAGTGCAGTTATCCGGTGGATTTATTAATTGGTTGCAGAGTTTAAAATTGAGCACAGATATATCCAACCAATGACATTTAGGAATGTCATACTAGACTACTTGTGATTTTGATGAAAATACTACACTGCTGTTACCCAAAGGAAATATAAGGGAAAGCACTAACGGGGATAAATAAATAAATCACAAAAGAATGTAAGAACCGTATACCAAAACCGAATACAGTGACCACATCGGGAGCTAAAAGAAACAAGGAAAAAAACATAATTACGGAACGAAAAAGGGACAATTGAGACTGACATATCGAACAATGTTCCAGTTACAAATAATAAAACATATCAGCTGCACTGTTTGTTGGGTTCAATATGTAAATTCAGGTAATGAAAACTAAAACAATATAGGAAACGAACAAACAAAAGTTTTTAAATGGAAAGAACTGCTGTAATCTGGGATAAAGATATCCCATAGTGGTCCATAAGACCATGCGAGTTCGGACGTGTTGACTTCAAGTTATGGTTGACACGCCTAGCTTTAAAATCCTTTGCACGTTTTGTAATAATTTTTATAAAGATATATTAGCTAAGTAACATAGACGATTTTCACATCAATGCTTCAAAGCATCGATGAAGCTGACAACTTTAAAAGCCTTACTGATAAAAAAGAGTTATCTCCTTTAATAAAGGTCTACTACCTTTAGGAGCCTATTTTCAAGGAACAGAGCTTTTAAATGCAATGACGTAGCATTTTGCATTTTCTACATTCATATAATTTGGGACATTTGACTTGCATTTGATAGATGTGGAAGTGCGAACTCCATCTACTTAAACAGTGTTTCAGTGTCCTCCTAACAATTAGCCATGGTATATTATTTGTCCAAGATTGAATATGTATTAATCAGGGATACCCAAAAGAAATAAAGACTTAGCAGTTGCAGTTTTCGAATATAATAAATCTAGACAATGATATAGAAAAAATGAACATGAGACCATAACATATACTAGTATGTTAACTCCAATTGCAATAATTTTAATGAGCTGTATGGCCATTTCTGAAATTAATTCCTCATCATCAGCACTAGAACCCAAACATAGGAAATCCATAATTTTAAAAAATGCACTAATATCATTTTTTAAAATTAATTTTGAAGGTATTTGAGACACTTCATAATCAACATATTGTAGCTGTAATATCTTGATTTATCTTATTTTTCAATCGAATCGAAGTTGCATTTTTCACGACAATATATGACGTACCAAACAAGGAATTGAACGTTATAATCCAAAAACGTCATGTTTTGGCGGGAAACGTTTTCGATTTTCAATTTTATCGTGAAATCTCGGTGTCACATGACGAGACTTACAGACCCTATTAGTGCAATATGTATAAACAAAAGTACCTGCAGAGACATCTATGATCTACCTTAAGTGGAGAAAATACCGGTTATACAAATATACGATCGTTCATTGATACAATATGTTACTGTGCGGTTTAAGTTGCTGTCTGTTTTTTAAAGCAAATGTGTAAACAATAGGAACAAATTAAGGATGGTATAACTGCAGATATTGGAGATACATTAGGTGTCAGTCTGCTTATAGAGCTTTATATAAAGCTATTAGATTATCTTTAACTTAACGTCTTATGTAATGAATTACATCTTTTTGAAACTTAAAATCATGAATATGAAGATATATCTCTGAATGTACTTTCGTTAAGTTGCGTCCCAGCGATATGATATCATAATACAGATAATGAATTGGCAAAAATAACTGGACTAACTGCAATTATTTTTCTAAATGTACGTATTATAACTTTAACAGGAAATAAACGTACGTCAGAATAAACATAAGTCTATCCAAGAACATCCCCAAAATATCCTAATTTTGATTAAAGCTGTATTGTAATATTAGTTTTCTCTAATATTTGCCTAACTCTCGAACATACAGTAGGATATAGATTTTAAGGTGTTACCGAACAAATTTTTCAGGAAAGGAAATCAAAGAAGAAAAACAAATCATGTGCGAAACTATTGGACAACTTTAAACCGCAATGGTCCTGATTTGTTAGTCTCACATCAAAAGAAACTAGAAGTACTGTGGTCCGCTGGTCCATAATGAATACCCCCGCTTCCAAAATGTAATACAATTTTTAAAGAGTTGTCCAGACCAAATTTGAAATCGTCTCCACTCATACAATCCAATAAAACAGTAAGTGGTAATACAGCAAACCTGAAAACGACTTACACATTACAACTCATCAAAATTAAGCTGCAGACCAAATATGAAACCAATCCAATCTATGCAAGCTGAGAAAATTGTGACAAAAATTTCTCCTTCCTAGTAAGTTATAGTTAAACATCAAAGAATCCGCGAATAGGAAGAGCATGCAAAACAGACCTGTAAATATTTTACACATTACATCTCATTAGTATAATGCTTCAGTTCAAATTTGAAACCATTCCCACTTATAGAAGTCAAATAAAAATTAGGGTTATAGTAAAACTTCAACATTTCGGCAAACAGGAAGTCGTAATATGGCAGACCTCAAAAAGTTTACACATTACAACTCATCATAAACAAGCTTCTGACCAAATATGAAATCATTCTATCATATACAAGTTAAGAAAACTGTGACGAAAATTTCTTATCAATAGTGTGTTATAGTAAAACTTCAACATATCGGCAAACAGGAAGTAGCAACACAGAAGACCTGAAAATGGCTTACACTTTACAACTCATCATAATCAAGATTCTGACCAAATATGAAATTATTCTATCATAAACAAGCTGAAAAAATGTTACCAAAAATGTGTGACAGACGGACGGACAGACGCACGGACGGACAGACGGACGGACACCGCCATCACTATATACAAAGCGGGGGTATAATAAGAGGTTAGACCTGTAAATGGCGCCCTTAACCTTCTTTTCCATAGCGGTTGTTTTAGGTAGCAGCTCAAAAGCAGTTGCTGTTGAAAGGTCGTGAACAATGGAAAGAAATGTTCATCACAGTAATTAAATATAGACATTAAAGTGTTTAGTACAAACGGTAACAGACATTCGTTTATCTCCCCTTTGGGTCGTTGTCTCTTTGACACATTCCCCGTTTCCCTTCTTTTTTCTATTCGGACGTGATGTAAGATAGACATTATGATGCTTCAGGTACATACAGTACCAGACATTTTTACCTACTGTACGATAGAGACATTAAAGTACACACATATTGCCAGACATTTGGACTTGTTGTAAGATGAAACTTTCAATCTTAAGGTATATATGTCTCCAGACATTCGGTAAGATCTTTAAGGTGCATATATTGCCAGACATTTAGAGATATTGAAAGATATAGATATCTAAGTTTTTAAGGCACTTTATTGCCAGGCATTCGATAATTCTGCAACATATAGACATTTGAGTCTTGAAGGTAATTATGTTGCCTGTCACGGAGATGCTGCAAGATATAAAACAGAGACATTTAGACAAACTTAAAAGTACATTTTTGTCACACATTCAGGATCTCAATAGGATAAACCCTTTAGGAGTGTAATATACAAATGATGCCATGTATTTGAGATATTACAGTATTGAGGTACCATCGGGCATTTGAACATAATGTAATATATAAACATAATGGTCTTTAAGGTCCAATAAAAGTGTTGTTCCTTTGCTTGGTCTATCCATGTATTTATAGATTAACAATCAAAGGATATTGAGAAAATGCACATGGGACAACGCTTTTATTGCCGTTCTTCATATTGAAGTAATCTTCAGGCCTTAAACAATGAGCTCTGCTCATATTTCATAGTAACTTCAAGACAGCCCTTAGCATAGGTTTCATTGCCAATTATCGAGCAACGCCACATCCATGTTTCTTCTCCTTTGTTCATGGATGTGGGGTTGTCAACAAACTTAACATGAACTCAAAGTGTTCTTACAGCTGTTGCCATCCGTTGCCCGACAAAAAGACGCATAAAATACAATTACAACATATAAAAAACCACAGGACACTCATCGAGTCAATTGTAAGAACACTTGGCAAAATAAAACAAGAGATGTGGACATTAGAAACAGAATAGACCATATACGAGTTCTGGTATTCACCAGCTGTTGTTTGTCCGCCCTACGTCACAAACGTGTCCGCCCCATGTGACCAAGAATGTCAAATAACTGAAATAGATCGTATTTGAAATATATCTAACAATATCGTTATAATAGGTGATTTCAACAACAAAATTTATAAAGAAGGTGACGCCATAAAGTCATGCAGTCGAAATGGAAATGTTATGCGTGAATTCATACATTATTATACATTAAAAGTTCACAACTTTAATGAAGAGTGCAGTCACACTGTGGTAAATGGACTAGACAAAATACAGGTGACAATCGAAATGAAAAATCAGTACTTGATTATGTTCTATCATATATTAAATGTGAGGCAGTTCAAAAAATGAACATTTTTGATAATGGACTTTACAAACTAACAGGAAAGAAACCGACTGATCACAATACTATTGAATTAACTTTGTTTGTTAATGCTAAATTAAGACAAATTGAAACAGAATGGAAGTGGAAAATCAATTGAAAAACGCATTGGGACAAATACCAAAAATATTTTGAAAATAACAACGATACAATCATTAGAAGTTTAGATAAGTGCAATGATGTTGAAGTAATTAATAGTGAAATAGTCAATAATATATTAAAATCTGCTGAAATTAATATTGGAAAGTCCAAGTTGAAGGAAAGAAGAAATCCTTTATATATGGAAGAAAAAGTGAAGACCGCACTTCAAGACAATAGAAAAGCTAGAGCTAACTGCAAGAACGCCATAATAACACAAAACAGTTCTTCAATTCAAGGCACACTAAATGTTCATAAAGATCAACAAGAACGTGTCCGTTGTTGCCTACGTGAATCCGAAAAAGAAGTAGCAAATAGAAAATTAGAGCTAACCATAGAAAATGGAAAATTGAATTATAATTCAATATGGAGGTTAAGGAAATGTTGTCTTAAAAATGAAAAATCTAACTTTATTGCTTTGAAAGATAAGAGTGGAAATAGGACTTATGATATTATAAAATCTGAAACGGCTGACTACTTTGAAAATTTGTATAGACTTCATGATCCAGAAAGTTTTGACCCTGAATGGACCTTTGTCATTACAAATAAAGTTGCACATATTTCAAACCTGCGTGAAAGTTCGGATGAGGACTGCGAAATTAATCAACCGATATCAAAAGAAGAGTACAAACGTGTGAAAAAACAACTAAAAAATGCAAAAATGCAGGAACGGATAACATTATGAATGCATTTTTAAAATATGGAGGACAAACTTTAGATGATACATTGCTAATATTGTTTAATGCCGTTTTTGATAGTGAAGACATACCAGACAAGTGGAAAGAAAGTATGATTTCAAGTTTATACAAAGGAAAGGGTGATCCTGAGAATTTGATAAATTTTTGAGGCATCAATCTATCAAACAATATAGAGAAACTATTTGAACGAATCATAGACAAAAGAATTAACAGCATGTTAAAATTTTCAGAATGTCAAATTGGTGGAAGAAAAGGAAAATAGACAGCAGATCATTTATTTGTTTTGAAAACTATTGTTAATAGCGCTCTCACAAGAAAAGAAAATTTATTCATAGCATTCCTTGACATCGAGAAAGCATACGACAAAGCTTGGCTAGATGCTATTTTGGTTACACTGTGGGATAACCGAATAAAAGGGAAAATATGGAGAATGATAAAAAAAGCTTAATGAAAATGTAACACCATCTGTAAAGACTAAATACGGATTGACAAGAACAATAAAAATGGAAAGTTGTCTTCGTCAAGGATGAGTGTTATCTGGTACAGAATACAGGAAATTGATTGATGAAATGTGCCATGAACTAAAGCAGTACGGTCTTGGACTTAAATATGATGTTTTTATTTCATCATTGCTACTTATGGATGATATTGTTTTGATGGCTGATACAGAAAACCAACTTCAACTTATGCTTGACACTTTATTTAAAAGTTCTCAAAAATTCCACATAAATTTCATTACAAAGAAATCTAAAGTGATGAGTATAGGAAAGCATAACGCTAAAAACTTTACATGGACTTCGGGCCAGACAACGCTAGAAACGTGTGATGAATATAAATATCTAGGCGAAATTTATCACAAATACCGGATCTCTTGTTCCTCACATTAAGATGAAAGAAATTCAAATTAATGCAATGCTCAGTCAAACCCTTTCCGTATGCAGTGATTCCGTTCTTAATCAAATTAAGCCTGATTTATTACTTAAAGTTTTTGATATCTGTATTTTACCTTGTTTACTATATGGTTGTGAAACTTGGGTTCTTAATAAGCATGAGGAACAATTAGTGTCAAATTTACAATTAAGTATAATTAGGAAAATATTGAAAGGTCCAATAAGTACACCAATCAACGCAATGTTCTTAGACACTGGTATTTTACCATTGAAATGTTACATAGAAAGAAGACAATTATCATATTTATGGAAACTTGTAAATCGTTCTGATGTCCTTTGTTGTGAAGTGTTTATACGTAAAAAAAAATACAGATTTGTTTTAAAATAATTGGGTTCAACAGATAAATATTTTATGTGAAAAGTTAAATATCAGTGTTGATAATATTAATATGGTATCACAATTGACTTGGAAAATGACTACAAAGAGGTTACTCAATAGTTTTTATTTCAATGATATAATCAAACATAGTACAAAGAAAACAGAAAATCTTATACTGAATAAAGTATCACCAGGCAGAGAAATATATTTTCAACATTTGTCCATGAAAAAAGCAAAAACGATATTTTTGTGCACATGTAATATGTTTCAATGTAAGGTAAATTTTCCTTCAATGTGTAATGATTTGAAATGCAGACTCTGTGGAATGGAAACTGAAACCCAAGAACACTTATTTTACTAATGCCTTTATACGTATATGTTATCGGGCTCTTGACAGCAATATATCGTAAAATATCAACCCGTGAGCCAGAATATGAAGCAAAGGGGCGAGTGAGCGTAGCGAACGAGCCCCAATCTTCATATTCTGGCGAGCGGGGTGATATTTTACAATACATCAGCTGTCAAAAGCCCGATAACTTGTTTATCATCCTTTATTACATACTAAGTAGAAATAAGTGCGTTTTTGCATGATCAATATGACTGGAAGTAAACTGTCCATATTTTCACACCCCAGGAAAATAATAGGTTATTTTATGCTCCTCGTGCATCTCAGACAAAATAAACGACTTCCGGTCCATATTGGCCTGGACAAATAAACGACTTCCGGTCCATATCGGCCTGGCATTTCTAAACGTCGGAAGTATGTAATAAAAAGTTTAATACATGTGCATTTCCATATTGACCTGATTATCCCTCGACCCATATTGTCCCTCGACTTCATCTCTGGCCAATATGGGTGTCTCGGGATGATAACCAGGCCAATATGGAAATGCCCATGTATTGATCTGTATTTATTTTGCATTTTAGATTTGTAATTATTGAACTGAATTTTCAAATTCACCCAAAGCTGCGCGGGAGATTCGACATACATGCCATTCTCGCCTTTTCAGCAATTTTCAGCTTAAAAACATGTTTTGTAGTTTTTTTCATCATTTTATTGGCAAAGGTTTTGTAACTGGGTGAATAATTTGACCTAAATTCTCTAAATAATGTCGAATTTGAATTTTTCCTCAACCTTTGGTTGTTACGACATTCTATCGTTGCTTGGAGCTTTTATAACGTCATAATGTGAAAACGTCAAAGCTCTACAGGATATATCAACGACCTAGTATCTACAATTTTTCTGAAATCTAGTTTATCTATTTGTGTAATCATGATTCTGTTCTGAATACCTAATCGGAAAGAGCAAATGCAATAGATGTTTATTGTTACAAATTTGATTTCGTTTGAAACCTTGAAAAAAAGTTATTGCCTTTGAAACTTTGGGAGAATCCCTTGATATATCCAGGTCAACCTCTGATATATCCGGGTCAACCAGATACGGCTTTTGCTGAAAGGGTCTGCAGGCTGATATAACCATGGGGAAGGATGATAAACTAGATAAACATTTTGATATATCATATATATTTTCAGATGTTATTGAAAACCTTAAGTTAGCCGCTAATAGAATTATAGAAATTTCTGTTATGATGTGAATCGTGAAATTTATTAAATTGATTGTCTGTACAATTATTTATTATTTATTTATTTGTACAACGCTAGCTCATCTAGTAGTTGACAATAAAATGTTATACTGTTATACTTCGACCACATAGTTTCATGACGTTTTAGGCTTGATGACGTAACATTTTCTATACTGTGACGTGGTCTGGTAAATCCTGGTACTAGAGCTCGGATATGGTCAATTACCAGAATAACATTTGGAAATTACCAAAAAATAACAGGATGAGAGTCTACCTCGTGAACATTTACTCCATATCCATATCAATTGTCCATATCAATTGTTAACATATTATCAGACATTCGGACATTCAGTAAGATATAGATATCAGCGTGTTTAAGGAACACATAAGGCAAGCATTCGAACATGATGTAAGATATAGACAGATAGACATGGAGTTAGTCGTCTACCTGTATTGGGATTTATTCGTGTGTTTTTATATACTATAGGAAAAATTGGACAGATAAAGGGGAGGTGTGGGTACGCATAAACCGGTTTAACCCTACCGCTGGCTTTTGTCAGTGCCAGTAGCATGTAATTGTAATTTTCAGTCATTGTAGATGTTTCCTTTTATTCCCTCTTTTTTCATACAAATGTTTAAAGAAAACACGGTTCCAGACATTCCAGCATGATGCGACATATACACATAAGAATGTATATAAGCTACAAATGTTGCAAGACATTTTGTGATCATCACTCGGTATTCTACTGTCGTTATTGCACATGTGAGATAAAGACATTAGAATATTTATGGTATATGTGGTGATCGGCAATAATACATTCCATTTTATAGATATTAAAGTGTTGATGTATATATATATAGGGTACCAGACAATACGAATAAACATAAGGATGCATAAGATACATACCTCGAACATTTATCATACAAAAATTTACTGCAAAGACTGTGTAAATAAAGAAGAACGGTCCAACTTGATTAATCCCTATAGAATGATTAATTCCGTGTCGCATGTCTCACAATAGCAAAATGAGTAGTCTCTTTACATTGTAAATATCCAATACTTCCGGCTCCATGCTGATTGCACAAACACTTCGTTCTCTGAAATTTATCAAACAAACTGAATTATGCAATTGTACTTTTACACGTCAGAATTGTCTAGCCAAAGAACAAGACTTTAACATTTATGATAGATTTTATTGGCTGTAGATATATATTAAGTATATCATACATATTATTTCCAGATATTTATCCATAATAGACAGGCAATACATCTTAATTTCTTACTTAGAAACCATTATGGATTTCCCAAAGTCACTTATTTAATCAACGTTTCCTTTGTTGAACTATACCGAACAAACATATGCTTTTGTTCAAATTCGATCAATAGATGCTAAACCTGTGACAATCCTTTTCTTTCGTCTCTGTGGAGTCTACTATGAAATATACTATGCTGTTTATAACTATAACGCTATCATAAGTGCAAGTATTTTAATTTCTGCACTAGCAAAGAGACCCAGGTGATAAGGACTTCAATAGTAAGACTATTGCGTGCAATTGATTTACTCAACAATTACATTTATTTACTTTGGGAAATATTGAGTATAAATAACAAAATATCGAAGTTACTGTTAATTCTTTTTCTGCATATGCGCATTTCGACAACTTATATCTCTTCAGTACAGATAAAATGAAAACATGTACATTTGGAAGTCCATTAACCAAAATACGTGTAAAAACTGATAGAGAACAAGAAACCAATAAGATTTAAATAGAAAAGCCAAAATCAGTTAATGACAGATCTACATGTATGCAAGAGGGATATACTCCTTGGTTTCAAACAAAATTCTCTAGAATTCAGATATTGCGAGTTTCCAAAAAAGAAAAATCGGGTTTCGGGCCAGCACCGGAGTACTGGCTAATGGGTTGGTACGAGTGAGATACTTCTTAAGTTTTAAACTAAATTTTCTAGAATTAACACGGCCACCAATCGATCTAAATCACAGCCAATACTATGACGTGAAAAAAGTTTTGAGGAACGTCCGGGATTAAGATATTGCAAGTTTCCAAATGAAATAGGTTTTCGGACTAGCACCGAAATACTGGCTATATAACTGACCAACACTTGACGCTTTTATGAACTTGTAAATAAAATTGCAAAATGCTCGAATGGTAGTTACATAATATCTCTACAACTTGAATCTCTTTAGATAGGATAAAATCAAACATTTGGAATACGAAGACAAAGAATCAAAATACATGGAAGAGCTTGCAGATAACGAATAACGTAAAGAGCCTTAAACGAAGCCAAAATCAGTTCCGAACGTAGCTTTACACGAAGGAGATACTTATTCTTACTTTTACAAAATTCTAAATGAAAATTCTTGACGTCTGGAACTTTTTTGTAGTTTAAACTATTTCGATACATTGTATCTGATTATGAATGAAAAGAGATGATACATGTAATTCAGTAAAAAAGATCAATTACTCTGAGAGGCTTCGCCAAAACTCAAAGCATGTCGAATAAATGTAATCATTAACAAGCCGAACATCTTTGCAATTTAAACTTATACTTGTAGTATTCAAAAAAGCAATACGTAAAACAAAAATACTAAAAATGATAAGCAGAAGCTTATGGACAAGAATGCAAGGGAACGGAATTTTTGCGTCAGCTAAATAACTGTTAATCCACCACATTCTTTTCCGAAGAGCTCGCCTACATGCTTATTAGTTATTTCTGTCATTTTTATTGATTCCTCTCTTCTAATTATAAAATAAACCGATGCCTAAGCCAAACATCTGATATAACGACAATTATAGTCAGTCTAACTCATTATCGTTTTTCGTGCTGACCTGTCTAGACAATTGTAAACCTATCGATTTCTGACTTTACACTCTGTTTCCAAACGTAAAATTAAAGCTTTTATAGATGCCACAACTCGGAGCATCTAACTATTGAAACAATGATAGAACATGGAGTAAATGAATATGAAACATTTTCACAACGGAGCAACAAAACATCCGTCATAAGTAATCATTTTTTAGTTTGTAAATAGTGAAAAATGGGATCTGATTTATGTTTTAATTTCTAACAAACCCATTACAAAGAGGAAACCGGCACGAAAAGTCCAAATTCATGATTTCAAAATACAAAATACATCGAATACAAGAGAGGTTAGAATGGTATACTGTACTTGTAGAACAATTAAAATAGTTACAATAAATTAGAGTTTTGTTGGAATAAAGTGTTCATGTCCATGAACTAGGAGTTGATATTTTCATAAGCTACAAGAAGTTATGTCCATCTTAAAACCACAAGAAAACTTATATCATTTATCCTTCTGAACACCCTTGTTATAACACAAATGAAAAAAATAAAGCGATATGAAGTAAATATACAGTCATGGGACATAAGTATTCGTGATTTTGAACGTTTACAGGGTGTTTCAAAAGGCTGTATTTGAAAGTTTACAGGGTATTTCATATAAAAAAGGCTGTATTACAAAAAAAGTCCTATTAAGCTAATTTTTTCCCGATTTTCATTAAAAATCATGCCATTAAAAAGAGCTTTACAAACAGATTCATCCTATAATTTTTATACAGTGTTTTTTGTTGTCATGATTTGAAGACAAGTTTAAAATTTCGACGTCAAAATTTCTTGTATAACTATTGTAAATTGTGAAGTAAGATATTTTACTTTGTATTTAATTCATGACAGTAAAAAAAGACTAAATCACCAAAAATTCAATGAAAATTACTTAAAAAAACTAATTGTCAATCTTTTTTTCAATAGTGCAATTCTTATGAAAATCTGAAGAAAAATAAGCTGTAAAGAATTGTTTAAATGTTGACCATTTTAACATGAAATGCAAGGGAAATTTTCAAAATCACGAATACATTGGACACAATCCGTATGAATATATAACAAGATTAAAAAAATGGAACAACGCTTTTATTGTTTTGAAGTCGCGCGGAAATCTTCAACAATGAGCAAACATTCATATTTCAGTGAGTTCGAAATGGCCCTATCGCTTTGGCAGTATTTGCAAGACGTCGAACTACGCTACAATCACGTCCTTTTAATCTTAACATGCGGGATCGTCAACAAACATAAAAAAAATCGGGCAAAGTACTCTTACAAACACTGCCATCCGTTGCCCGAAAAAAGGGCCAAAAGACAATAAAACATTTAGACGATCACACGGTACCAATCGAGTTGATTGTAAAAGAACTTGGCAAAATAAAATCTTGAGATATGAGCATTTTAATATATAGTCGATCATATAATAGTTTGGTATTTTAGAAAATAAACAAGCAAAATGTTACATTTTGATAGTGCATTTCTGTGAGAAGTCGAAATCTTCCGCTCGTTGTAGTCACAGAAACTCCATAACTGCTCTGATCCGAAGGAGCTAGAAATATGACTGCACTATTCAAAACTCCTTATGATGACTAAAAGTACGCGTGAAGTTTTACAATGACCTAGACTTGAAAAGATCCGTTTTGACCTCCATTAGGTTGTTTATGTGCTGCTATAGATTGCCCCTTTTTTTTAATCAATTTCTTCTAGTTGGACGTAGTATGACCAATCAGAAAACACGGAAATGATGCCTACAATGTAAAACTGTCCATACGACTAAAAGAGAATAGACGCGGTCATGCACTGCCCATATGGATCGATTAAAGTTTTAGGGTATTGAACAAACTGTCTATTTAATCTACCAAAACGATGCACATACGTCTTTAAAATTTCACCCATTACGATTAGTATTGGATATTTTTAGGTTGTTATATTCAGTGGTATTGAGACATCGAGTGATACTCGACAATTATGCATTAAAAACCTAAACAAAGGCCTCAAATATATCTTATATTTGAATGAACGGCAGTAAAATACCGAAGGAACAAAAGAGTGGTATTTACAAAAATCGAAGTCCAAAGACATGACCAAAATGAAAAATCAGATAACAATGACGTCAGACAGCTACAAAGTACAGAAATAAAAAACGGAACATTCAAAACCAAGGTATTCACGGTGTAAACTCCCATGAGACTGAGAGTGACATCAGGTGCTCCGGAAGGATAAGCATGTCCTGCTCTAGTAACAGCACCCGTCACACTGTAATTGAGTCAATATAGGAAAGTCAAAATCGGTATAGTCAAACCCCGGGAGACTTGAATCTAGCTGAAAATGTCCGCTTTCATTTGGGACACCGGCACCATATCCAGAACAACGGCACTAGAATACCGAAGGAACAAAGCACAAGATTACATAAATCAAAGAATCAAAAACCAGGAATTAAGGGCGGTTTTCTTATGAATATTCATTATAATATTCAAGATGGTGTATTCCATAACGCTGAAATCGCCCAACTGGCTTTATTGCAATAAAAGGGCGCATTACTTTTCCGGATTTTTTTCAAATGTTAATTATTACGTTTCCGGAAATATTCATGTATTACGTTTCCGAAAATTTACCTGGTTCATATGGTAGCTTTCGTAACTATTTTAAAGTATCTTATAATGACCAAAAATATGTTCGACAAAATTATCGTCAATATTGTGCAGCAATGTACTGGGATCCTACATATTAGGATTAGCTTGGTAAGACTTTCCTATATTGTTTGATTCTATGATAAATCCATTAAAAAATTTGAAAATATTCACTTTAGGAGTATAAAGTTAACCCACAAAAATGAATTTTCTGAAAAAAGGTATCAAACCATAATAATTCGTGAGCTATTAGTGTTCTTGTAAGTCTTTTAAAAAATAAGTATTGTACCTAATACGTTAGTACAGAAATTACGAAAAGAACAGCAAATGGCCAAAATTGCAGATTTAAAAAGGTATTAACGTTCAAAATTTATTTCAAGTCACGTAGTGAATTTCCTTTTTGTTGATTATTATTTTCTTTTAATTGTTAAATGGTTCCAAATAAAACTTTAAATTGTAGATATATTGTAAAAAATATTTTACAAAGGTAAGATATTTCTTTTGCGGAAAGGTATATTTTTTCTGGAAATGTAATACAACTTTTTTACGAAAAAATAAAACTTTTTTTTCCGGAAAAGTAATACTTTTTTGCGGAAACGTAATGCCTATTTGAGGAAATGTAAAACGCCGCAATAAAACACGGATCATTTGGTTCATCTGTTACTGATTTCATTCATTTTTAAACTCTCCTCGACATTTCAGCATGAAAAGTCAAAACAAAACGTCAGCCGTAGATTTTCAGAGAAAAGTTTAGTTTTATGACGTGTTACGTTTTAAAATCAACACATTTTTAACTACATGAAAAAGGTTTGTTGTGGCATTTTTTGAGATTCAAAGTTTGAATTTCTGTCCCAACTTGTTTTTGTAATGAACTAATTGAAAAATTTGGTAACGAAGTGGTAGAAATCGACGTATCGGGCTATTTTTACAAAATATTTGTAATGAAATGTTAAAGGTCTCTCGCTTTAAATTTTCAAAGGGCTGGGGAACCTGGAGATTACTTGCGAGACCAATCTGATATGACTCGGTTGATTTACTTATTACTGAATGCTCTGTCAAAATGTGTCCTCGCACTTGATCTTCAAGCAAATATTAAGAAAACATAGCTGTTTTTCGTTTTTTTCCTATCAGTTCAATGAGATTCTGATACCCGATTTTGATCCAGCAATTATAATATGCAAATGAGCAAACCGATGCTGATTTCTAGCTATTCGTCATTTCTTTCAATGACAGCCAAAGATTTCATGATGGATGAAATTAACATAGGCTGAACAAATCCGTGATTAAGCAGCTTTTGGGACAGTGTTTTTGATCTGTTCAAAAAATCACTGTAAAAACTACATACTCAAAAGTAACGAATCAACTGTGGAAAGTACACTACATAAGCTGGAGAGGTAGGTATATTGCTGCTAAGAAAGGGAAAGTGTTCACAATGGGGAAGTTAAAATCATCACGCTTGTCATATAGCTTAGATTTCAAACGTCGATCTTCGTCAATATGCACCAAAAGATCTAGGCACGAAGCCGAAGTAGGTGTGTCAGTTATTTTCTTTAATTTCAAATTCTTTGGGATAGATCTGATGTAAATATTCCTTAAATCCTTTGGATTATTTAGAGAAATAAATCGTCTATGTAGCGGGAGCTGAAATTAAAAGACCGGGCTAAATGTTTTTGTTTTCTTTATGTAAGCCCTAAGCTTGTAAAAACTTGGCTTCATACGAGAAAAGGAAAAGGCCAGCTAAGGGTGGTGCATAATTAGTTCCTATAGGAATCCTTATCATCTTTTGGAAAACGCGACCTCCGAATTCGACAAACATATTGTTCATTTTGATTACGTCAGTATCAGTAACTGTACTTCTTATTTGAATCAGTTTGGTCTTAACAAAATATGTTTTGTCTTTTCTTCTACTAAAATGTGTATCTGCGATCTCAATTTTAGTGCGGAAACATGGATGTATTACATGTAAATCTGAAATTATTGTGTGGCAGGGTTTTACAAGAGCAGATTGAAGAAGTATTGAAATCAGGAAGTTTTATGATAACATCGATAAAAATCACAAACGACAAGCAAATCGCAAAATGGTATCTCAGTATCTAGAAACCTAAGCAGAACTCATAGATCATGAAGTACTAAATAATAACAATACATTCTGTTATGGTACGATAAGGGGCAAAGGGTGGTTATATAACATTGAACTGTTCATTATTGCAGTTTATATTTTCTCGCCTTCTTTCGTCTGTTGTAATTACTCAATTATGTATTTCCTCGTCTGTTCAGTGTATTGATTATTATTACATTTGGTTTCTTCAAATATTTCTTTTGCTTTCGAATCAAAATGTGTAATATTCAAATATTCAAATCATTTTACTGCATAATTCGACAATTTTCATAAGTGCTCGCAAAACGTCGTATTTCTGTTTTAAAGTAAGTGAGAACCGAACCAATCCAAAACGAATAATTCATGAAGGATAATGGCAACGTCGGAAACAAAAAAGAAACAGAGACACAACATGAGCACGGCACATAAAAGAAAAATGAACACACAAACACATAAACATAAACAACACAAACCCTATAAAAAACCATGGGTGATATCAGATGCACTGGTAGAGTAAGTATCTCCTGCTTCTTTTAAGACACCCGCCGTGTTGAACATGTCAAATCCGGTAAAGGAAACAACAATTAAACTTTAAAGGGAAAGATTTGTTGTCATCTGGGAAACAGATATCCCATAGCGGTCCACAAGATGGTGATGTCGACCGTAAAACTTCTGGAGGGATGATTATAAGTTTTGGGTAACATACCCATGTTTAAGTAGCCTATTTGTGAGCAGCCGGGTTCTGTCAGGGATGTCATTGAATGGAACACAGGCTCTTGAATAGCGAATGAGCTGGGAGATGTAAACTCCATATGCCGGCGCTGTTGGGATGTTGCTACAAAGAAAAAGGGAAGTATACTATTGGAAAGATGAAGCGTTTAGTCGTACAGCTTAGTTTGAAGTCTACCTAGTTTGAAGTTTGAAGTTGAAAACATATTCAACTTAACAAGTATCTTTTCAGGATGAATTTGTCCGAAAATGACATTTGTCCTCTGTGTGATAGAAGTGAATCAGAAGATTTAGAACATTTTCTGTTAAAATGTCCATCGCTTGAAACAAGTTCGTTCATTGTTCGATTATATATTTTCTAATCAATGTCCACTGAATTTCAGTTATATGGAACTGTCGCAAAGTGCCAAAATACAGTTTTTAATTGGCGATATTGGTTTTGTTTGTAGTCATGATATTGGTACTTTTTATTATATTTATGGAAGAATGTACCTTTTTAATTGTTTTAAAGCAAGAATTGAAATTTTAAAGCAAAATGAATATTTGAACTGCTAGTTTGAAATTTTAATAGTATATCTGAAAGTAGAACTGTTTTTTTTTTT
>MJUU01005583.1:64723-102615 GCA_002080025.1 Modiolus philippinarum
TGTGCATACATATAGTATCTCTTACTCGTTTATATTGTTTGTACATAGTGATATTTTACCTTTTATGATTATATGTTGTACATGCTATTAGTCTAGACGCCCAGTCACTGCTACCCTGGTGACTGGTGCCCCCGTTGTAAAAGAGTAGATTCTTAATAAACTATTTATCAATTATGGACTTTTTTCGAAGATGGACCTGTTAGGGTTATATATTCGTCCGAGGTCAATATTTCCTAATAGGTCCATATTTAACATATTGACAGAGTAAAAAGTCAATCATTTTTATATTACATATGTATTTTAATGGTATCTCATTACATTTTTTTAATGGAGGATAATTTGTCAATTTAATTTATAAAACCTTTATTTGAAGGCAGATTTGGGTCTGCTATCATCTAGAATTGGTTACATGAGTGCTCATAGGATAAATAAATGCCGACATTTCTGTTATATTTGCAAATAATAAACAAATATTAGAGTGTTTACGTGAAGTGTGCAATAAAGAACATGTGACAACTGTTAAATATATTTTTCATTGACTTCAGTGGTTACTCTGTAAAATCATTTTAAGAGCCCCTTTTATTTCACCGGCGGGAACTCCTATTAATGTTTTCCAATATTTTTTTAAAATATGTTTTCATAAGACCTTTCTTAGTAAAAAACTATAGACCCAACTAGACATGTAGCGTCAATAAAACTAAAAATAGAAATATAGCGTCAATATACTTTAAAAAAGAAACATAGCGTCAATATACCTAAAATTAGAAACAACGCCGAAATATACTGAATATTCTTAAAATCAACTGAGCGTATTAGCCAATGAGATTAATAGAAACTTATACCATATGTAATATATATATATATATACTTCTGTTGTCAATTTCAAGATAAAGTTCAAACGAAGAAGTGTGCACGACACCCAAAAAATGTATATAAGTACGCGAAGCAAACGACATTGTTCTAACAACCTATTATAAGATTACAAATCCGAGAATGATAAGGACCTGCTCAAATGAAGCCTTATAGAGTTAGACCTAGTGCGTCAACATGACTGGCGTCGCCTGCATTTTATATGTATAGAGTTAGACCTAGTGTGTCGACAAGGCAAGCGTCGTCTGCATTGTATCCGTATTGAAAAATCTTAGTAATCGTCAAGAAAAGCGTCGCTTGCATTGTATTCGTATAGAAAAAAACTTCATACGTCGTCAAGAGAAGCGTCGCCTGCATTGTATCCGTATTGAAAAAAAACATCTTTAAGACCAGTGTCGCCTGCATTTCATCCGGATAAAGTTAGACCTAGTACGTCGTCAAAACAAGCCTCGCTTGCTATTAATACATATATATATTCAAAACAAAACATGTAGCTAGGAACAAGTCAAGTCCGATACTCAAGATGAAACGATTCAGTAAACAATTCAGAATCAAGTTGCCAGACCGAACATTATACTGATGAACCAGCTAGTGATGGATACCATACAGCTTTCATAGTTTAAAAAATGAAAGAATATGGAGTAAGTGCAAATAAGACAATGTCTACAAATACGTGATTCAGCCAAGCTTTGGAACAACGTTTTTATTGTTGTTCTTCATCTTGAAGTCACCACAAGGCCTTCAAGAATGAACCTCTCTCATACCTTATAGTTTTTCTTTCTGGCCTCGAGCCTTTTCAAGGTTTTGTCCTACATTTGTATAGATCTTGACTTTACCATGTTATGTAAAGATTATTTTTTTGCATTTAATTATACTCAATAACTCCATAGTATAAGAGGTTAAAAATTTGCACATCAAGTGTATACAAATTAAGATTTTTATTTATTGTTAATTTAAGGTAATGGATATAATATGACCGATGTGGTAGGTTTTTTCATGTGTAAAGGAAATTGAATCTTTTTATTATATTATAGATTATTACTTAATGTGTGATGAAATTGTGATGTAATAGAAAAAAGCGTAAACACTCTTTCCTCTCATAAAAAAAACTATCTGGTTCTGGCATTCGCATTACTGGTATTTTTTACATTATGAATGTAAAAAATACCTGTACTTACATTATGAGTCTTATTGTGGATGAAAAATTTTGCCTTGAGTTAGGTAAATTATCGTGGCTAAAATGCACTTGGTATAGAAATAATTGCTAATGCAAATCGCTCTCTTCAAAGTTTCGGATACACCCTTACTCATTTGATTTCAATAAACTTTAAGAATATTTTTTTCTTATTAAAGGGTGTCAAGGTATATTCTAAACACCACTAATTCGAAGAAAATTGCAAAAAGGCATTTAATCGAATCAAATAGATGCAAGTGTATACGAAAGCTTGGAGGAGAAGCAATTTGCAGTAGCTTTCAATTATGGTATGTACATGTACCAACATTCTCTGATGAAGATATATTTATATTAATGGTTAGTCCTGATTTTAAGGGGGAATACATGGTAATTCAGAGATATTGTATACTAGTTTTACATCTCTGTATTGCATAGTGATGTTTTCTCGCTGTATAGTTTTGCCTTTTTTGTAATTATGTTGTTTTCAATTTTTAAACAGACAGGATGAGGCATGAATTTATTTATGGCCTTGTAGCAGAACTTTGAATTGATAATCTCCCTCTTCAACTGCCGATTGGCTCTAAGTCCCAGCGATTTTTCACCAACTCGATAGTAAGTACTTCGATCAATTTCTTTTGAAAACATACAATATCTAACTTTCAGAAATTTTTGTAGATATCTTAGTAGTATCTCCCTGGTACATAGCTGTGTCTTTAATTGAGGTCGTATTAGTTATTTGATCTGTGAGTATGTATTTTACAAAGTTTGGTTTTAAGTCTTTCACAATGATTGCTCACTACATTTCTGATCCCACAATACACATTCCCGTCAGTTCGGATTATTGGCTAAAGTGTCTTTCGATATCTTTCCTCTAAACTTTTCACAGCAAACCGAATCAAATTCCACAGGCCTCCTACATGGAATGTTAAATTTGAGTTTTACTTCATTGAGCAATATTTCAGCTGTATCAGGACGAGAACAAATTAATCAATTTTACGAACAAGAAGAAGGAAAAATAACGATGGAAGGAAAAACCGGGGCAACGATTTTTGATTGTCACAGGAAATGGTGAGAAATGGATAGGGACAGGACAATAAGCCTCCTATACCGCTTCTTAAGACTCCTCTCTTTAGAATTAAAAAAGATCTGAATAGAAAATCAGATAAGGACAGAGCTATGCAAAAGGGAGATACTTCTTAGTTTTTAGTAAAATTTTCTTTAATTAGATATAGCAAGTTTTCAAGTGAAACCAGTTTTCGGGCCAGCACCAAAGTACGGGCTACTGGGTGGGTGAATATATACCTTTTGAAACTTCAGTTATCTGGCTAATGTCAGGGTGAACTTTGCGTCCGTCGTCCGTACGTCCGCGTTAACTTTTCATTCAAAGATCTTTTCCTCTCTACTCGGCCAATTGAAACCTAAATTGGCCATAATAGTCCTTATATGGTCCACCTGCATTAAAAATGTTTTTCAGACCCCCGCTATATCTATGATGGTCGCCAGCGGGGATCATAGTTTTAACAATGGACCCTATGGGAAAACACTTTTAAAGATCTTCTCCTCTGAAACTACTGGGCCACTTGAAACCAAACTTGGCCACAATAGTCCTTAGATGGTTCTCTGCAAAAACAACTTGTTTTTCAGATCCACGCTATATCAAAGATGGCTAGTGCCGCCAGCGGGGATCATAGTTTTAACATTGGACCCTATGGGAAAACACTTTTAAAGATCTTCTCCCCTGAAACTACTGGGCCAATTAAAACCAAACTTGGCCACAATCCTCTGCAAAAAGTTGTTTTTCAGATCCGCGGTATGCCCTAGATGGCCGCCAGCGGGGATCATATTTTTACATTGGACCCTATGGGAAAACACTTTAAAAGATCTTCTCCTCTGAAACTGCTGGGCCAAATGAAACCAAACTTGGGCTAGATAGTCCTTAGATGGTCCTCTGCAAAAAAAATTGTTTTTTAGATCCGCGGTGTATCCAGTATGGCTGCCAGCGGGGATCATAGTTTTAACATTGGAACCTATTGGAAAACACATTCAAAGATCTTCTCCTCTGAAACTACTAGGCTAATCGAAAACTTGGCCACAATACTAAGATGGTCCCCTGCAAAAAAATGTTTTTTCAGATCCGCGCTATATCAAAGATGGCCGCCAGCGGGATCCTAGTTTTAACATTGGACCCAATGGGAAAACACATTCAAAAATCTTCTCCTCTAAAACTGCTTTGCCAATTTGAAAGACACTTGGCAACAATAATCCTAAAATGGTCCCCTGCACAAAGTTGTTTTTCCGATCCCGCTATATCCAAGATGGCCGCCAGCGGGATCATAGTTTTAAAGTGGGACGTTACAAAATGACGGTACGATAAGCGTAATCGTTCATGAGATCAGCCGTAGACGTAACGTTATAGCTTTAAAGTCACATTAAATGTCTTGCATTTTTGCTGAAGAAAAATGGTAATATAAATTTGGATGGACTGGAATGTTTTGACTGTCGTTTAGAATACTAACCGTGTTATGTTTAAACATATGAACCAAAGTTACACTTCTAAATCAGTGGTGGATTAAAAGGGGCACACGGTCTGTCATTAGCCTTGCAAAGAAAAAAATGTGCGAATTCTTTATCAAAATATCCGAAAATCATATCATCAGTTGTTTGCGAAATGAAATGTTCATATAATTGATATATTTTTATTTGAACAAATAAACCATAACGGGTTAAAGCAAAAACATAAAATAAACAATGACATACAATAAATTTATCATACAAATAAGCAAAAACATAAAATAAGCAAGGACATACAAAAATAAAGACAAAAAACTGACCCAGTCCTTTAATTTCAGCTTCCATTATATAGATGATATTTTATCACCAAACAACCCTCGCTTTGGTGATTTTCTTCGTCTTATTTATCCAAAAGAGCTTGAAATTAAGGATACTACAGATACCTCCAAATCGGCTTCGTTCCTAGACCTTTATCTTGAAATTGACAACAGAGGTACATTACAATCTTCCCTTTTCTTTGTAGCAACATTCCAAAAGCACCAGTATATGGAGTTTACATCTCACAACTCTTTCGCTACTCAAGGGCTTGTGGTCGTTAGAGTGACTTCCTTGATAGAGCTCAATTACTTACAAATAGACTACTTAAGCAAGGGTACGTTACCAAAAATTTAAAGTCATCACTACAGAAGTTTTACGGTCGACATCACGATCTTGTAGATCACTATGGGATATCTGTTTCCCAGATGACAACAGATCTTCCCCTCTGCAACTAAAGTTTGTTTTTCCTCTCTCGGATTTGACTTTACTACCGGATTTGACATGTTCAAAACGGCGGGTGTCTTATAAGAAGCAGGACATGCTTACTCTACCGGTACACCTGATCTCACCCATGGTTTTTATTGGGTCCGTGTTGTTCATCTGTATGTATAAAAAAAACAAAACCAAAAAAAAAACAAAACAAAACAAACAAACAAACAAATTGAAAAACAAAACAAAACAAAACAAAAAACAAACAAATAACAAAACATAAAAAAACCAAAACAAGAAACAATGTCGATTTGTAAGTTTAACAGCCGCGAAGTCATCCTGACAAAATAAACTGAATAAAATAAACATGATAACTAATTGTTGCCTGAGTCTAAAGTTTTCAGCTCACCTGGCTATGGCCAGGTTGAGCTTTTGCCAATACTTTTCGTCCGTCGTCCGTCTGGTGAAAATTTTTCTTTAAAGATCTTCTCCACTGCGTCAATTGGAATCAAACTTGGCCACAATGGTCCTTAGGTTATCCTCTACAATTGTATTTTGGGTTCGCATCTCAACCAAGATGGCGGCCAGCTAGAAACAGATTTTTAACAATGGGCCCTATGGGAAAACACATTTAGAGATCTTCTCATCCGAAACTACTGAACCAATGGAACCAAAATAGGCCACAATAGACCTTAGATGGTCCCCTGTCGTTTTTCAGGTCAGCATCATATCCAAGATGGTCGTCAGCAGGGAACATAGTTTCAACATTGGACACTATGTGAAAAGACATTCAAAGATCTTCTCCTCTCAAACTTCTAAGCCAAATGTAACCAAACTTGGCCACAACAGTCCTCACGTAGTCCCCTGCACAAAAAGTTAATTTTCAGATCAGCGCTATATCCACGATGGCTGCCAGCGGGGAACATAGTTCTAACATTGGACCCTATGGGAATACACATTCAAATATCTTCTCCTCCGAAACTACTGAGCCAATGAGAAACAAACTTGGCCATGGTAAGACCTTTGGTGGTCCCCTGAAAAGAAGCTGTTTTTCAGGTCAGCGCTGTATGTAAGTTGGCCGCCAGTGGGTAACACAGTTTAAACATTGGACCCTATGGGAAAAGACATTCAAAGATCTTCTCCTCTGAAACTGCTGAAACAATTGGTACCAAACTTTGCCACGATAGTTTTACAGTTGGCCTCCAGCGGGGAACATAGTTTTATTATTGGACCCCTTGAGAATATTAGAACCAAACTTTGCCACAAAAATGCAAGATGGTCCCCTGCAAAATAGTTGTTTTTAGGTCCATGACCAAATGTTTTTACTCTGTTGCCGAATTGTCATCCAACATGGTTACCAGCAGGGAACTTTCTAAACTGGACCCTATGAGAAATGCATACAAAGATCTTCTTCTATAGAACTTTTGAATGCATTGATAAGAAATATGGCATGAATTACTTATGAGGTGCTGGTCAAGATAGCAGGTAGTAGTGAAAAATGGTTAAATGTTGGACCATTTGACATAAAGGTTTCTTTACATAGTTTGAAATTGAGGCCCTTTATCAAAGACGTTGTTCTTTTTTCTAATTGTATTGGTCATGGTCCAGGCGAGCGATACATTCTTTTGAGAGCCTCTTGTTCATGGGATGTTTTGGACAGCGTTGTTTTATTTTGCCTAACTCGATGAAAGCGTCGATACTATATAAACGCCACCAATTTATGATAAAAAATGACATATCTATTTAGAACAATATGTTTACTACGCTTACCTCTTTTAATACAAATTGTTTTGTTTGTTTGTTTGTTTGTTTGTTTGTTTGTTTTATTTTATTTTATTTTATTTTTTTTTTTTTTTTTTTTTTTTTTTTTTTTGTGGCTTAGTTCATCGTTCGGGATTGTCCCTATCTGTTGTCAGTGTTAGTCAATAATTTTAAACCTGTTGTTTGGGATTGCCAAAAGCAGGAAATAAAATGAGGATTCCGCCATTATGCGGAACTAAATCACAGTGAACTAAATGGAAAGCTAGATTTCATAAACATTAAATCAAATGTTACATATATTCCATAAGCGTCGAAATTTTTAAGTTTTATAAAGGCGTTTTTAGATCACAAGTATTTTAATGCCAATTTTCAGCAATAAAATTGGAAATTGCAAATTTCTTCCTCAAAATCTCCGAAGTCTCAATAGATCGTAAATCAGTATTTGTTATGAATATTCATAGACATATTAGCTACATTTAAAGCACAAAAGACAAATATGTAATTCAATATTAATTTGATTTATTTGCAACTGAAAGCAATACCTTCTTCCGTCTTCAAGTTGTTTATAAATCTGCAGACGGGAAGCCACTGTAGATGGGATTGCCGGTAATAGGGTGTGGAAAGTTCCACACTGATTTGTGTATATGTAATGACTAAAATGAAGATTCATAAGTTATTTTCTTTATCATATTTTTCATTTTCATAGAATTTTTATCAAAATAATGTGTAAATGGAAAGTTTCGCACGGACCGGTGTCTATGTAATGACTAAAATGAAGATTCATAAGTAATTTTTTATCATTTTTTTTCATTTTCATCGAATGTTTAACAAAATAATGTGTAAAAGAAAAGTTTTGCACTGAGCGGTACATGTATATATGTAAATGAATAAAATGAAGATTCATAAGTATTTTTTTCATCATTTTTTTCATTTTCATGGAATTTTTAACAAAATAATGTGTAAAAGGAAAGTTTCACACTGACAGGTGTATTCTTTATAACTAAAATATAAAGATTCATATTTAGTATTTTTTATCACCCTTTTTTCATTTTCATGGAATTTTTAACAAAATAATGTGTAAAAGGCAAGTATCGCTTAAACTGGTGTATATGTAATGACTGAAATGAAGAATCATAAGTAATTTTTTATCACATTTTTTCATTTTCATGGAATGTTTAACATGTGTAACGACTAAAATGAATATTTACAAGTGATCTTTTTATCAAAATTTTAAGATTTATTCGAATTTTGAACAAAATAATATGTAAAAGTGAAGTTCCATACTCAAAGGTACATTTGTAATGACTAAAATGAAAAAAATTCTTAGTGAACTTTTATTGAATTTATCATTTACATGTAATTTGCAACAAAATAATGTATGAAAGGATAGTTTTGCACTGACCGGTGTACATATATTACGACTAAAAATAATATTGACCAGCGATTTTTTTGTTATTTTTTTATTGGAATTTTGTTCATCAAATTCCATAAAAATGAAGATTTTACAAGTGATCTTTTCCACATTTTTATGGAATTTGATGAACAAAATGATGTGTATTTTGGTGGAGTAATAAAATTTAACTATCGATTTTCAATTTATTTATTCTTTTTTTATATCAAATTAAAGTAATTGACTGTTCCCAGTCACTGTCAATGTTAATGCTAAATTTGTATAAAACCGAACGTTATCACGATTGAATTCGTTTCGTTTCATCGGAAAATTTCAATTATCGATTAATCTATTATTTTTGCATATCATTAAATGACGAGTCCTCTCTCGTCAATTGACGAATTGTATTCGTCAAATGACGAGTACCTAGACATGAACTGTTATGGACGTGAATCGATTCGTCCCGTCCCGTCCCGTCCCGTCAGCAATCCGTTTCGCGTTCGTCAAACGGTAAGGGCTACGTTGCACAGTACTGTATTAGCTTGCAAAGAAAAAATGTGAGAGTTCTTTACCAAAATACCCGAAAATCATATCAGCAATAATTGTTAGCGGTAATAGATATATTATTATTTGCATAAATAAGCCCTAACGGGTTAACGCAAAAACAAAAAATAAACAATGACATACAATAAATTTATCATACAAATAAGCAAAAACATAAAATAAGCAGTGACATACAATAAATGTTTCTTAATATTCATTTATTTAGTGAGTTAAAATGGCCAATGTGGACCTCATTTTCGTAGTTCTACAGACCGTTTTATATCGTCAACAACACTGGACAATATACTTGTATCAGGATCCAAGATTTCTTTAACTTTGATAGAGAATGAAGCTGGTTCAAATCAGTTATATGGTTATATATATTTTCAGTGAAGCTCTTTAATTTTACAATGAAAAAAGAAGTGTTCTTCTTTGTCAAGGACATTACAAGTTTTACATGTTCTTTGATCACGAGGTATTTTCTTGTATCTTCCTACTTCTGCTTCAAGGTTATGATCACTGATTCGAAATTTTGTGGTCATTTGACGACTGTGACAATTTTTCAATTGTTTTAGGTATTCGTCTAGCTTAAAAGTAGTTTTCAATACTTTATAGAGATAAAATTTTGAGCTATTGTCCAATTCGATAGCTTAGCTTATTAATGATTACTTGTTTTTATAGGATTTTCAATTATAAAAAAATCGTCAAAATCCGGAATCAACCACTGGGTGCACCAAAAGTAAATCAATCTGAAAAAAATACTAATTGTACCACATTATGAATTTCTAAGTATGTAGTAAGTCTGACTCATCTTTTACGCGTATCTTTGACGTATGTTTGAAAGAACATACATGTAGTTAATTAGGTTGTATTAAAAAGGTCTGCAATTTGTAGTTAGAAATTTTTAAAAAAATGATAAAAATAGTACTTGCTACTTGAAGCTGATTTTATGCAATACTTTCCACTAAAAAACAGGTGTTAAAGCCCGAACTCAGATGAATACGATACCATATAAATTCAGACAGAGGAGCAACAAACGAAACGCAGCAACCATTTGATTTTTATGGGTAGAGGGGCTATGAAAGAATTCCAACAAAAAAAATCCAGGATCAGACAATTAGTAAAAAATTATTAGTACAGGTGAAGGCTGAAAAAATAAATATGCTGATATTGAAGCAGAATACTAGTAGTGCCATGGACCGAAAAATAATGCAGTATTAGTCGGGCTCAAAGATTCCTCGAAAAAAAATTTCCAGGATCAGATGTTCCTTCTAGGCCCCACCCATAAAAAGCAAATCGTTGCTTCTTAAGACAGGCATACACAGAAAATACACTCAAAGATGTTGATACCCCGAGGGCCACAGAAGTTATCTAGATGTATAGTATAGATGTAGACTATACCATGAATGTCAGTATGCATTTTGATAGGTTGCCAGAAAAACTCTACTCGTGGCACATAATTGTTAAACAGTTGACACTTATATTCTAAAAATCAAAGTTTTACGTCCAAAATAACTTCGTGATAGAAAAAAGAAGGGAAACGGGGAATGTGTCAAAGAGACAACGACCCAAAGGGGAGTAATAACGACTCAAAGCAACCATAAGATCTTCAATGGACGGTAAAGAAACCTCACACCCAAAGACAGGTATTTTTTTTTCATTCATCTGTCTTTTTTTTATTTTTCTAATTTTTTGACAGACTTTCATATTCAAAAGAAGGAAAATTTTCACAAACACATTTAGTTGAAGAAATACTGCACCAGTCTTTCGATGCACACAAAGGAAGATGTGAAACTTCTTTATAAACTTATATAAGGGCATGCGCCACAGCTAGTGATCTTATGAAGTACAGTTTCTCAATGCTACTTGTTTCAACTGAAAAATAAAATTTTTCTCCGTTTGCCGATGTAGATATAAAGTTTTGCCAAGGAACTGAAGGCTCCAGGTGCGGATTCAGGGGTTGGTGTTAGGGTTGTGTGCCTCCATATAACCGGACAAAATATAATTTTTTTTTATAAAATCCAGGTTTTGGTCAGTATATTTCTGAAACAAATTTCACGCCACGCAACACTTGGCATTTTTTTTCAATTAGGCCCTTAACTTCAAATCCTGGATTCCCCTGGCAGTATTAAAATAGTTTGACAATGATACACCTCAAGAACGCCTCAAGACTATATTATTGTGAATTGTGAAGTAATGAACCAGTCCGGACCCACGGCAAACCCATACGTAGTAACGAATAAAAATGTCATAGTTAAAAAAATAGTCGACACGACAACGATTTGTGTTTGTTAAATAGACTCTTACTTTTACATTTTTATGTCCCTCCAACTTAGTTGTGGGACATATTGGTTTTCGGTCTGCTAAAGTTTACGTTACAATTTCAGCTGACATCTCTGATTCCGTTAGGTATTGATAATTTGATTTTCAGGGTGTGCTTTGATTTTCAGCCGACTCGGGCATTTTTATTAAATTTTTTTTTGCTCGATTCGCTTGCCAGATTTTTTTCCCTTTATACATTAAGGTAGAGAAATTTGTCGAGCAAGGTTTTTTTATGCGCGACAGGATGAGTGCCAGATTATTCTTTTTCAACCAAGGTGTTAGTCAGAGAATTTTTATGAGCAAAAATCGGGACATTTTTTTTAAGAAGGGCCGATTCGTTTCATCTTTACTCGGTCTAGGACGACCACGTGACCGACCTAACCCGGTTAGTGAACAGAAACGAACGAAGCGGTGTAAACAAAAATGGCGGACATTGTCTTACAGCTATCGTGTATTCTGCAATGGACATATTAGATTTTTCGGCGGATGAAATGTGCTAGTCTTCTTCATTTCTGTACACGTAAAAATTTATCTTATTATCCTTTTAAAAATAATGTTGTATATCCTCTTAGGCGGATAATTATGTTGGGGAGGGGCAATTTACCCTCTGGTTATTTACTAATCTATCAAATAACTTATTGTCATTTTCATTTTTTTCAAGTTATGTTCAGTGGTAAAAGTTCCTACAGCAAGAAGAACTTGTTTTATTCAAAAACTATATTATGCCATTTCTCATATGTGCATAATTCGTTATAAATTTAAGTATATTCACCACAGTAACCTTAACAAACAATAATTATGCTTGTTGCATTTAGTTTCATTCGAATTAAACATTGTTCGCCATCTTAAAACCGAGTGCGCCGCTCATTTAAAAACGGTCTAACCCGGGTTGACCCGGGTGAACTCAAATTTAGAAACAAATGAAAAACTGAATAGACCGGAAGCAAACGGTCTTATCTGGGCAAGAGAAACGAACCGCCCCAAAGTCCCGTACCTTATTATCAGATTTTCATCATGTCAAAAACTAATACATTATTTCGAAGGATTGTGCACATACATAGTTTAAAAGTACAGTTAACATTGGAACGCACCTCATTTGGTGTGCTCCGTATTTCGACAAAGGTGCAGACATGTGTTCCGAGTGGACTCATTAAGTATTATATTCTAGACACAAACAGTCTTATAACTTTTCCAGATATTTTGAGAATCATCAAGTTTTTTTTCTCTTAGCATCCCTTTCACTGTGTAATCGATTACAAAATACCAAAGTTACTGGAACTATGTGTGTAGGTGTATAGGTCTAGTCAAGAGGAACATAAATATGCACCAAAATAAGGTCAGGTCAGAGGTCAAGGTCGTAAAGGTCAATAAATTGGTGCTGGAGGCATATGTACTGTTTCAAAAACACATCTTGTTTCACTATCAATTGTATGGTCTTCAATGGTTTCATTTGTTTTCCCCTGAAGAGACATTAGTTGTCGAAATAGCCATCTGTCATATGTACCCACATTCGTTATAAATTTAAGTGTACTGTATATTTATGCTCAAATTGTATTTTGTTTCTTCGCAAACTTTTCTGTAGATGTTAAATTCTCAAAGTATATTGACCACAGTAACCTTTACAAATAATAACTATTCATGTTGCACTTAGTTTCATTCGAATTAAACTTTGTGCCATCTTTAAACCGAGTGTGCCGCTCATTTAAAGACGGTTTAACCCGGGTGAAGTCATATTTAGAAACAAATGAAAAACGAATAGACCGGAAGCAAACGGTGTAACCTTGGCAAGAGAAACGAACCGCTCCAAAGTCCCGTATAACTTCATTTGGTGTGCTCCGCATTACGACACGTTCCGAGTGGACTCATTAAGTATTATAGTCTAGACACAAACGGTCTTATAACTTTTCTAGATATTTTGAGAATCATCAAGTTTTTTTCTCTTAGCATCCCTTTCGTTTGTCCGTCTGTTTGTCAGAACTGATACTTCAGTGATTGTTTTCACTGTGTAATCGATTACAAAATACCAAAGTTACTGTAACTATGTATGTAGGTGTATAGGTCTAGTCAAGAGGAACATAAATATGCCCCCAGCAATAAGGTCAGGTCAAAGGTCAAGGTCGTAAAGGTCAATAAATTGGTGCTGGAGGCATATGTAGTGTTTCACAAACACATCTTGTTTCACTATCAATTGTATGGTCTTCAATGGTTTCATTTAATTTGCACTGAAGAGACATTAGTTGTCGAAATAGCCATCTGCATATTTATATTCCTCTTGGCTAGACCTATACACCTATCTAGTATTATAAATCTATCTTGAATAGTTCAAAAGTTATAGCCAAGGTTAAAGTTTCGGACGCACAGACAGACAGACAGGACAAAAATTAAATGCCCTCAATCCTCGATCTAGGGGCATAAAAATATGAAAAAGAACGTAATGAAAGTCAAAATCCGTTTCCACTAAAAATAACTATTATTTCTTTTTGGTGTTTTAAGGCACCAAAACGAAATTATGATTGAGCGAATTCTGTTGTAAAGTAATACCATCACAGTGTATCCAACAAGTTTATAAGGGCGTTGACGCCTTTAAATATTATTGTAACGTACAGTTATCAGGATATAACGTCACATTTTTACAAATTTTTCATGCTATAGCAAAGTTCCGTGAAATATGGTTCCGAAATTTGAACCGTGACCTATGGAATGTTGTGCTGGTTTTTGGCAATCCTATGTACTTGTGGTCTATATTTAAAGACGTCAAAACTAAAAATAAAGGCAGAAAAGTACAATTTTCCCTATATGTCTTTTGTTAATTTACCGCCAAAATACGAAAATTCAAGTTTTTTATATCGGAAAAACGATCCAGTACACCATATTTTTAATTTATATACCGATGTGTATTAAAAAGATCTACCACTGAGTCGAAAATGGAATCTTTATGTCATGATGTCATTTGTATCGTCCTACCTTAACATTGGACTCAATGGGAAAACACTTTCAAAGATCTTCTCCTCTGAAACTACTGGGCCAATTAAAACCAAACTTGGCCACAATACTAGTAGTCCTCAGATAGTCCCTTGCAAAGAAAAATTATTTATCAGATCCGCGCTTTATCCAAGATGGCCGTCAGCGGAGATCATAGTTTTAACATTGGACCTATGGGAAAACACTTTCAAAGATCTTCTCCTCTGAGACAACTAAGGCAATTAAAACGAAACCTGGCCACAACAGTCCTTAGATGGTCCCTGCAAAAAAGTTGTTTTTCAGATCCGGGCCATATCCAAGATGTTCGCCAGCATGGAACATAATTTTAACATTGGACCCTATGGGAAAACACATTTAAAGATCTTTTCTCTGAAACTGTTCAGCCAATTGGAACCAACCTTAGCCACAATAGTCTTTAGGTTGCCCCTGCAAAAAAAAGTTGTTTTCAGGTATTTGCTTTATGCAAGATGGCTGCCAGTGGGGAACAGATTAAACATTGGACCGTATGGGAAAACATTAAAAGATCGTCTCCTCTGAAATTACTTGGCCAATAATAAAAACATACTTTAACCTTGACACCTATCGGAAACCATTTAAAGATGTTCTCCCCTGAAGATGTTTAGTCCGAAATTATACTCAATGGTCCTTGAATGGTGTCCTTCAAGAAGAGTGACAGTAGAATTGCACCCCTATCCGAAACAGCTGCTAGTCTGGAACATAGTTTAACTTAAGATAATATAACATCAATGTCTATTAACAAATTTTAAAATAATACTCCTAAGCATTGGGATTATTTTAACTGCATATGTCAGCCGCGGCCAAGGTGAGCGATACAGGCTCTTGACAACCTCTTGTTATTTTGTTTAGCAGCTATATTTTAAGCAACGTATGAACAAACAAAACCTGATCAAGTGAAAATAATAAATATTTGACTTGCATATGACCACGATAAAACCTGCAGTCGTATGATTATTGTCAAAAAAAATTGTGTTTATAACTTTCCCAGCACTTTGTTTCCGGAGGCTCTCTGACTATACCGAAGACAGGGCACTTTCCAAGATTGATGTTAAAATCCTATGCGGGAATGTCGGATCATAGCTGATCTTTTCCTTTTTTCGTATGAAGCAAAGTTTTTACAAGGGCTGATACAACAGAAACAAAAACAACTAGCCCAGACTTTTAATTTCAGCTTCAGATATATAGACGATGTACTTTCTCTTAATAACCCAAGAATTTAAAGAATATTTACATCGCATCTACCCCAGTGAACTTGAAATTAAAGAGACAACCGATACANAAATCTAGATTATATGAGAAACGTGATGATTTTGACTTTCCAATTGCGAACTTTCCCTTTCTCTGCAGCAATATACCTACATCCCCAGCATATGGAGTATATATTTCACAATTAATTCGTTACTGTAGAGCGTGCAGTACATACAGTGACTTTTTGGAAAGAGCAATAGCACTGTCACAAAAACTGCTGAGCTAGGGAAATGTTCAGCCATTGTTACTTTCGTCCCTTCAGAAATTATATGGCCCGTCACCAGGACATCATAGATATGAAATGTCAGTGACACAAATAAAAACTGGCATTTTCAGCTAGATTCACGTCTTCCCGGGTTTGACGTTGCCGGTTTTGACTTTGCCCTAGATTGACCCACTGACAGTGTGACGGGTGCTGTATACAGAGCAGGACATCCTTAGCCTTCCGGAACACCTGATGTCACTCTTGTTTATTGAGAGTTCGCTCTGTTAGTGCTTTAGTTTTTTGTGTTGTATATGTAATGTTCATGTGTTTTGTGGGCATGTGGTGTCTTTGGTCTTCCGTCTTCTGGTGCTCTTGCCTTTGCCTTGTCTCTGGACTTCGATTGTGTAATCTTGTGCTTTGTTCCTTCGGTATTCTACTGCCGTTGTATCATATTAATACGGAAATATCCTATGCGGGATAGTCAGATCATAACACGGAAAGCCTAACCACGAACCACTACTACTCTCCGTTCATTCCAAAGACCCTACTATATTTCCTGACAAAGAGCAGATTAACTGGGGTTCGTTATTTCGCACTTTCTCATGGCCAAAGTAACGCCTTGCATCATGCACCAATTGTTTCTTTTTCTGATACATTTTTTTTATTTACTACATGCAGCTCTTGTCGTGATAAAGTTCTTCCCTTCAAAAGACAATTAGTTGATTTCGTTTTTTGGGTTCTATAGTCTAATCAATTAAGTCTTTAAAACTGATAACTGTTTAAAATATTTTAACTGAACATGTGATTACAGACAGCAAAGCAATTGACCATTTACAAAATAATCAATTTTTCACATCGCTTTAGTGATTGAATTAAATTCAACGTAAAAGTGCATTATGAACAAAAAAGAATATGGAGTAAATGTACATGGGACAAAATATCTATAAATATATGGTAAGATAAAGCAAATGTAACAACGCTGTTATTATTGTTCTTCATCTTGAAGTCTTATGAGGCCTTCAAAAAAGTACAGACACTCTTTTATAATAGTAAATTCAAGACGGCCCTTGCACCGGTTTGAGTGGAATTCAGTCGCTAAAAGTCGAACAATGCTACATGTATACTTTTTCATGGATGCTTCTCGTCAACAAGCATAACATATCGGGCAAAGTACTCTTACAAACACTGTCATCCGTTGCCCGATGAAAGGACTAATAGACAACACAACATATAAACGAACAAAGGGCACTCATCGAGTTGATTGTAAGAAAACTTTGCAAGTAAAATCGAGAGATGTGGGCAATAAATATTTTTACAAAACAAGAAAGCCAAATGTTGATTTCTGCTATTGCATTCATATGAGAAATTCTCACATGAACAAACACTCTTTCCCCATAGTATGTTCAAGACGTCTGAGCGGAACCCGGTTGACGCTACATGTATATTTTTTCATTGATGCGTGTCGTCAACAAGCATAACATATCGGACAAAGTTCTCTTACTGTCATCCATTGCCCCACGAAAGGACCAATAAACAATACAACATATAAACGATCATAGGGTACTCATCGAGTTGATTGTAAGAAAACTTGGCAAGTAAAATCGGGAGATGTGGGCAATATATATACAGATGACCAGGGAAAAATAGATTTTTAGTTTTTTTACAAAACAAGAAAGCCAGATCTTGATTTCTGATAGTGCATTCATATGAACAATTATCACATGAACAAGTACAACATAAATGAAATAGCATGCACCAGGAATCTTTTTACGGACTCCACACTGCACGAGGGACAAACTCCAAACTATTATGCCTTTTTGAATCTCACATGTATTAGTCAGGACAAAGTGGTCATACCCCTTAACGAAGCAACGATTTAAAGATTAATTTGGCATTTTGTTATCAACTCGTACACGAATTTACAAATACCAAGTAATGTCCCATTTCCTCCAACCATGATTACATTACTGTTTATTCAAAGTATTTTGCGTGCATTGAATTCATACGACCTAACTCGTTTTCTGTAAAACATGCCTTCAATACTTTGTTACGACAAGGTATCTCGTTTTCTGTAAAACATGCCTTCAATAAGTTTTTACGACAAGGTATCGGGACTTGTTTGTATCGAACTGTCTGTCTTATTTCAAACAGTCGAAGTCCTACAAGTTTATTCCCAAATAATGTAATTAGCATGATTAGGCGCATGTTCTGTTTGTAGAACACTGTCGCACTACGGAAGAAAAATCAAACTCAAAAGTTCCCGAAGAGTTTAGGCATGAATCATCATAAATTTGACTAGACATCGGCAGTATCAGTGACCGGCCAGTATGTATGTAAAATTTTCAGGTCATTAGATCTCGCAACAGATGCTAGCAGAATATCTTGTCGATATCCCCCATTACGTAAAGAGTGTAATTTACGTCCCAACTTCTCTGGAATTTGAATAAGTTTCTGTCATTTTTAACAACATTTCTATAAAATAAAAGATGAAAAATGCCCTGAATAATAAGTTGTTTACGGTTAACGCCATATTAAGATATCAAATGGTCAAATCCGTTATAAAACTTCTTAACTGTATCCAACAAGTTATGAAATCTGTAACCTTGCTAAAAGTTTGGATGTGATAGTAAGACTACTTCCATTAAAATCATCAAAAGTAGAAATCGGGCCACATGAATGGAATGGGTGATGACAAATATTAATCACAAGGCAACACAAATCTACAATTATGTCTGAATGGAAGATTTCCGAATAGAAATAGAAAAAAGAAGAGAAACGGGGAATGTGTCAAAGAGACAACGACCCAAAGGGGAGTTATAACAACTCAAAGCCGCCATAAGATCACCAAGGAAAGGTGAGGAAACCCCTCACCCAACGGCAGGTCGGAGTCGACCCCTAAATAAAGAGTAATCAAGTTAAGCGAAATAAACATCATCCTAGACTCCTATAGTAAACTAACTAGAAAACAGACAAGACACACAAAGGCTTTATAAATTTCCTGACTTAGGACAGGCGCAAACCTACTGCTGCGGGGTTAAACTAGTTTTATTTGGCCAAAACTTTCCCCTATAGCCAATGTAATAAATCAAAAAACAATCGTAACAACAGTAAAATTCAGTTGGCAACAGGACTGAGTCAATTGTGAAAAATGAAACTGAAAGAACTAAACATGAAATCACAAGACACTACTAGCAGTTAAGTGACATGCCAGCTCCATTACCAATTGACAAATTAAGTTATGTTCCCTCAGTATACAGCTTCCACCAAGATGTCTATTTTGAAGAAATGTTTTATTTTCTTTTTACTCAATTTCCGACAACTTGTATCCCTGCGGTGCAGATCAAATTACACAAGGAAGACCAAAACACGAAATGTGCATAAAACATGACAGTCAAAATAAGTCTGGGACATTAAGATGATGCCACGTAGTTTAAATTTTTTTTTTAAATTAGATATTTCACGTTCCCTATTTTCCGACCATCACCGAAGTACTTGCTACTGGATTGACGAATACCCGTACAGTATAACAGGACTATATGAAACAATAGACGGGTGAAATATAAATCGGTTCTTTGCAATGTATATAAATATGTAAATGCACAATACTTGATGTTAATTTACATGTCAAAAAAAGTAGGGACACTACCACAATGGGGGGTTTGGTGCTCCATAAAACTAGTTTAACCCTCCATTTCTTTTGAATTGCTTGTACCAAGTCCAATCTAATTAAAATTAGACCTACCAGTTGCTCTTTTCAGTCACTGCATGGTAGATTTAAAAACATCCCATTCAACTTTCAGTTATATGACCGCTGACATCGACCATAATCCACTCTTCATTATGTTGAAGAAATAATCTTTATGACAAAACCCGAGGATTCCGAATGAATTATCAAAGTAGAAAGTAAAATTTTAAGATCTTCGATGCAGTGACTGTTGAACAATTGGTACCAAGTCAAAACCATTGCGGTCGACGATTTTCCGTTGGTTTTCTACCTGCTTTATCTTTCTGCTTCTTGGACTTTGGCGCTTGACAATTCTGTTCGGTAATTTTGTTTTTACCCCCATTGGCATCTTTTTTTCATCAAAGATTTTACTTGTTAATGAATATATATTTTAAACTTACCAATTTGAAGAAGAACTGACAGGAATAAGTATAGGTCCACTGAATTATGAAACAAAAATAAACCTTCACTTGATCGACTTTTAAAGATCAGCCATGCTGAAAACAAGCCAATTTATTTTTCTGTCCGTTTTTACTACAGACTTTACTGCTAAATTACATGAAAAGCTTCCTTTATTGCACAACGTATTTTGGATGATTCCTTTTTTTGTCCTGAGTCAGACAATTTCGCAATCGCGTTTTCTATTTTTATCCTTATCTATTCATTAATCCTGTTGAGTAATCGATTCCTTGCATTTACAATAATTGTATTTCCTAGTAACACAGCCTTGATTCATTTCATCATCGTTTTTCCTCGAAAAACCGTTTTCTGGTATAAATGTATTGATAGTAAGCTCGATTTCAACGCATTGCTTCAGCTCATTTACTGGGTATAAAGCATTTATACTCACTTGAGATGACATAACATCATTAGGGGCAACATTTCCAAAACAATGTTTGAATTTTCAACTCAACAATTTATGTAGAACGTGGTCTTTTGTGTTGTGTTCAAGCTCAGTATCTCCCTTTGGATATACTATAAACAATTTTAAGGGGCTAGAAATCTTTTAAATTTCTCGAAAATTGGGGGAAAAATAATCTTTTAGAGACTTTTTTTTGCTAATTATTTGCTATGGATGTACAACAGGAAATAAAGTTGTTTTGCCTGCGACGGCATTTCGATGCGGGTATTCACTAAGGATGTTCCCCTCAGTTGAAGTATGAAGAATTATATTAGAATACAATCAATACCCAAGTTGCATAAAGCGGTAAATTTCGTATGCTGTTCACGTGTTTACGGGAGCAACATTTAAATCAAACAATATGGAAAGCAATAATCAAAAAGTAGTCCAAAAGAAGTACTCATTAACAAAAATATCAAAATGGGAGGCCAAATTCAGTACCAAGGACATCCACCGAGTGCCATACATGGAATGAAGCCTCAATATTTTTAAGGGATTAGAATTTCGATAACAGTAAATTTCCATAAAACGCAAGGTAATTTTATACGGCAAATTTCATCTTCGTAGAAGATAAATAAACAGTGTTTGTTAAATACAATACAAATTACGAAGCCAATTATGGTGCCTAAGGGAAAAGTTCTTATTTTTTACCACAACATTTTTATTATTTTCGCTAAGATTGATCTTGACATCACGGCTATGTGAAAGATTTTTCACAATTTCTTGGTTAATTGAGAAAAATGATTTTATAATTAAGGAAATGACAATCTAAATCAGTATACGAACCTTTCACGTTACTACGTTTCAATTTTAACTTCAAATGCATCATATTGCAAACGATTTCCTTCTCGTTATGTAATATCGCTTTGATCGGTTCCGTAAATAAATGGGCTGATAACTTCGCATAAGGTTTTTTATGCTTGAAGAATAATCGCAATCTTGAAGCTTCGAAGTTTCTTATATTATTATTTAGTCTTTCACATTTTATCTTAATGCAAACAATATTATGCACATCACTTTAATAAGAATTAAAATGTTAACTTTGCTAACTGGGTTAGTTCGAACTTTTTCAAATAAATTTTTATACAGTGCTATATCTATTTTAAATGTTAACACATCTCTGGCTTCTTTTTCACTTTTGGTAAATGGAATCTCTGCTTGACAATCAAAATAATATTTTTTTTTGAATATATATCTGACTGAAGTGCCCCAAAACAGCAAAACATTTGAAAATATCTGCAAACATTCAATTTTTGTATAGCTTTCTTGCTTTTCTTTGCATTTTTTTCTCAAATATTATCTTTTAAAATATATACAAAAATTCAAAAAGAACTTGTTTACTTGAAGTAGTTATGTTGTAACATTTCCTCAAACCATTTTTCAATAGGTCCACAGAAAAATATACACCTCGCCACTCCAACGACAACTGGTAAACTAAGCTGTCTCGATCGGATTTGACAGCTAAAATGTAAGAATATTATGTCCTCTACGCAACGGAATGATTGAAATATAGTTGCGAAGTGGACCGTTGTAAAGTGGACATGTCTGTTTTTCTTTCAATTTTCATCACGAAAATATGTATAGCAATTTTATCTGCTTGGTACAAATTGTGTAACTGAGATGTTTGAATGGTATTTCCCTTTGTAGGCTCTCGTCATTTATTTTTTTTTTCAATTCCGTATTGTGTTTTTTTCATAATTTTCGATCACAGGCTTTGAAGTATGCTTGCAATGCTTTACGGATAATTTTGTTTTCGAATCTTATTGTTATTTAGTACGTAATTCCCTGTTTTTCAAGGTGATAGAAAAAAATTCTTTACAAGTGCATTTTCCTCAATTGTTTTAAGCAAAATGAAACATTGCGAAGTGGACATTTTGGTGAAACCTGCTTACTGTTGGTATCCTGTCTACACACTTTCGGTTGAGATTGCATATTCTTAATTTAGCAGCTATCGATATTTTACTTTTTAATTGCTGGGTCGAAGAAATTTGGTTTTTTTGCGTGTTTCAGTAGGCAAAACAGTTTTTTAAATGTCACAGTTACTATCATATTTTACATACTAATACTAGAATTCCATTTTCTTTATTTGGTGAAGTATTTTCTCAAAATTCTTCAGGACTAGATTATTATTTTTTATTAAATGTGAGTTGCTTTGTCATTTTATAAGATTCAGTTTAAACGGCAGACTTAAAATCTCACCTTTCAAACCCAACCTTTTGCTTAAAGGTATGGGATATGTATATCGCATTATAAAAAAACTCTAATGCAAACTTCAGCTCGCCCATACTAACATTGTATAAAACACAGAAACTTTTATATGCAATGGAAAGTGTATGATTTAGAGGAAAAGCATTTGAATTTTTACATAAAATGCTACTTTTGTTGAATGTTTTGGAAAATTATATACCTCGGCATATATCATGACTACCAGCATTGTCTAAAAACAGCAAATGCAAATATCCAATGGTTTATTTGCAAAATAAAATGAATCTTGCCCTCTTATAAAAGTTTCTGATCTGCAAATTTTTTCAAATTAATATTCTGTTTGGAAAAAATTGCCCCTCCCCAGAATGAAATGGTCTTGCTCAAAGGGTATTACATAAAATGTCTAATTTAAATAATAGGGAAATTAGATAATTGATTTAATAGACGGAAACTCGAAAGAGGTGCTTATCGTATGTTTCTCTAATCAATATTCGATAAATAGCTAATACAAGCAGTGACAAGTGTTAGAATACTTATGCGGAAAACATTATCTCTGACATATAACTAAGCGAAAGGTTTCGGGGGGGGGGGGGGGGGGGNTGAGATAGGGATGAGCCGCTTGAATAGGTACCTTTTCTTGTTTCACATCATATGATAAAGGTATCAAATTTGGATGAAAATGTGTGATAAGGGTAGGAAATTTCAGGTGAGATTATGTGATAAGGTCAACATGTTACATCATTATTAGCATTTGATATATCTACATTGCAAAGGTATTAAGCCCTGTGTAATTCCTATTTTATTTTTATTAAAGATAAAGAATTTACTGTCTTCATAGCAATACAGCCAGGTTTACTTTTCTGCTAAAAATATATGATAAGGTATACACTTTTGAGATTCTCAATATTTGATAAGGGTTCCGACGTGCCAGCGGCTCATCCCTACCAAAAAACTTATGGAGTGACCCCCCCCCCCCCGAGGGAAAGGTGCGCTGAATTTCTTAAGAGACAGGGTACATACTGTAATTTATAATAAATTTTACATAGCACCACCGTTACTATTCGACTCGCAAAAACCGGAATTTGAAAAAAAAACTTACACACTTTATTGTAATGCAACATTTATATAACGAAAGTTTTGATTGGTCAGAACTGACCATCAATTCCACCACCTACACACCTGGGACATGGTAGGTTCCCTGTTTAGTCTGGTTCCTTGTATGGTTACAAATAAACAAGTTAAAAATAGAACATGAAATCGATTAAAGGTTTTTAATTGCATTACAATCGCAATAACAGTACATTATTTGAATACCCGAGGGCGTCAATCTTGATTTGACGGTCAAAATATCCGTTTACAGGCTCCGCTACGCGTCGCCTGTAAACTGCATTTTGACCGTCAAATCTACGATTGACGTCCTCGGGTATTCCAATCATGTACTGTTATTGCTTAATTAACGGAAGCATGCAGTTCATTTGAATTGATGTTGTTAGGCTCGTCGCTCAGTTAAGTCACGTGACATCTATCGGATGGTTTTTATAAATTCTACAGCAATTTCGTAGCTTTCGAATTTAAAATTATAAGTCGACTGCGATAACAGATAAAAACAGATTTTTACACTTATCCAAACATACAGATAACACTTAAATAACACAGTAATTAAATATCTTGATGTATATTTAGTTTCTGCAATTGGCCATTTCGACAATTTATGCCTCTTCAGTGCAGATAAAATCGAAATATTTGGTAGCCAAAAAATTCTAAAATTTTTCAAATCTATTAGGAACAAAAAACCAAAATTATCTAGATAAAAGGCAGCAATCAGACAAGGACAGTACTTGCATGAGGGAGAGTCTCCTTAGTTTTGACAAAAAATTACAAAAAAAATAGATTTTGCAAGTTTAAAATAAAATTGACGAAATTAACGCAGGTTACAAATGTTTGACGCTACAATACTTTGAGTATCGACTTTTTTTCCATCAGTTTTTACTGATGGTAGATCACAGAATGTCCGACTTACATAATTTTTATGACTGCGTTCATTTCAGTTCTTCAAGTTTACCCAGAAAAGATTTCGTAAAAACCAAATGTTGAATGAACTATTTTATCGGGCATTTAAAACCGACAACACCAGAGAGAAAGGAGTAAAAACACTAGTATGTCAATCGTTCGAAGAACAATTGAGAGGTCTTTCCCAAAAGTTGCGTCAGAATGTTCTCATTATTGATTCATAGGGAAAACCAACATTCTAAGCTTAGTATGTTCATTTATAGACTCTTTAACGTGAAATACATTTTTTTCAATGTGACCTTGACATTTGACCTTGACGTCATTTTGAAGGTCAAGTCTACCTGAACATTTTTTGTACTGAATACATGTTTATTTGAGCTATAGGCAAAAAACCCTTATTTATACATCGAAAATCGTTTTTTGGCCCATAGGTCCAAAACGGTTGGTCCAATGATTTTGGACCCAATGTAACAAATGTAGGTCTCAACAAGACGCACTTTTTCTTTGTTACATTTTATCAGCTATCTGTTACGGCTTCCGAGTTAATCCGCTAACAAGTCTAGAGGTCAAAATAAAGGTCACCGATGACCTTTGACCTTGACCTTTTCAAATAGCCCCTGGGGGAACCAAGAATAATGGTGTAGGTCTCATGTCTCTATCACTTCCGGTTTGGGAGTAAATCATTGTTAAAAAAGCATCAAATTTTGAGGGGGCATAATTCCAGAATGGTCGATCGGACAATTTCGGACCAAATGTAACAAATCTTTGTCATGTTAACGAACTCTTCATCAGCTATCTTTTATGGTTTCCGAGTTCATCTGCTAACAAGGTTTACCATGTTTGGTGATGTAACTCTGTTACTAAAAATAGATCAGCTTCACAGGGTCAGTCTGGTCTATTCCAGCCATTTCTGAATAATGGTACCAAGTTTCAAAGTGATATCTTTTAAGACTTTTTTGCAAATGTTGGAAGAAAAAAAAAGAAAAAAAATAATAATAATAAATACAAGAAGGTCTTTCCACCAAAGTGGGAAAGACCTTAATTATTATATTCCATATATCTTGGATGACATTGACCAGAAAAACTATGGTACGACAGGCAGTCATGAGATCGTAGAACATCCATAGAGTATTTAAGCCTGTACCTGTCCGACAAAAAAATAACCCCCAATTAATATAAGAAAGATAACAGGAAACACCTGCAATGGCCGTAAACCACAATCACATGCCACAATCCAAGAGGGAACAGCACGAGAAAAACAATAAAATGACAAAAGACAAACATGGACAACGAAGTTTATCATTAAGGATCCCAATTTTCAATTTTTTAAAGCATCCAATTTTCTTTTTAGCTCACCTGACCAAAAGCATCAGTGCGAGTTATTATTGCTATCACCTGGCGTACATGTAGGTCGTCCGTCTGTCCGTCTATTATTTTTTCACATTTTCATCTTCTCCATTCCACTAAAGCAAATTCAACCAAACTTTACAGGAATGATTTATGGAAAGTCCTATACAAAGATTGCTCATTTCATTCTGATCCGATAAAAACATGGCCAGCGCAGAACTTAGATTTAACATTGGACCCTATGGGAAAAATAATATTTTCATTTTCTGCTCTGCAACAGCTGAAGCAAATTTAACCAAACTTTACAAGAATGATGTACTAAAAGTCCTTAACAAAGATTGATCATTTCATTCTGATCCGACAAAAACATGGCCGCCAGCAGAGAACATGGTTTACCATTGGACCCTATGGGAAAATCACATTTTCATCTTCTCCTCTGAAACCACTGAAGCAAATGCAACCAAAATTTACAAGAGAGATGAATTAAAGGTCCTTTACATAGATTGCTCATTTCGTTCGGATCCGATAAAAACATGGTCGCCAGCAAGGAACTTAAGTTTAACATCGGACTCACATTTTAATCTTCTGCTCTGAAACGGCTGAACCAAATTTAATCAAACTTTACAGGAATAATGAACTAAAGGTCCTTAACAAAGAAAAATTTTTTCGTTCCGATCCGACGAAAAACATGACCACCAGCATGGAACATGGTTTAACATTTGACCCTGAGGGAAAGTCGCATGTTTATCTTCTCTGAAGCAAATTCAACCAAACTTTTCAGGAATGATGTACTAAAGATATTCAACAAATATTGCTCATTTCGTTCAGGGATAAAAAGAAAACATGACTGCCAGCACGGGGCATAGTTAAACATTGCATCATATGGGAAAGTCACATTTTAATCCTCTCCTCTGAAACTGCAGAAGTAAATTCAACCAAACTTTACAGGAATGATGTACTGAATGTCCTTAACGAAGATTGATCATATCATTCCGATCGGACAAAAACATGGCCGCCAGCACGGAACATGGTTTAACATTGCACCCTAGGGGAACAGTCACATTTTAATCCTCTCCTCTGAAATTGCTGAAGCGAATTCAAACAAACTTTACAGGAATGATGAATGGAGTGTCCTAAAAAAATATTACTCATTTCGTTACAATCCGATAGAAAACATGGCAGCATAGGGAACATAGTTTAACATTGGACCCTACATGAAAATCACATTTTCATCTTCTCCTCTGAAACCAGTGAAGCAAATTCAACCAAACTTTACAGGAATGATGTACGGAAGGTACTTTCCAAAACTGCTTATTTCATTTCGATCCGACAAAAACATGGCCCCCAGTGCAGAACATAGCTTGACATCGTAGCCCGTTATTTGAAAACCATACCTTTCATTACCTTCTCTGAAAATATTCAAGCAAATTTGACTAAATTGTATTAGAATGATGTATTGAAGGTCCTTTGCAAAAATTGCTAATTTCAATTGGATCAGACAACAAAACACCGGCGCCTATGGAGCACTTAGCTAGACATTAGACCCCATATTAAAAAGAAACATCTTTTTTGGTCATGCAAGGCATAGAAGCATTATGTCAGGTGAGCGATACAGGCTCAGTCTCTGAGCCTCAGTTTTTGGGTTTTTTGTATCTAATCGGATGTAAGTTTTAGATTCACTTTTCTGTTCCAGTTGTACATGGCGTGAAAGTCTTTCTGTGGGTCTTCACAATCATTATTTCTGTATGTATATTTTGGTATTGTTAGCAAATATGTATGGTTCATTTATTATCTAATGAGTCAAGTATATCTGTTTTAAACATAAAAAATATTACAGTACCCCAAAATTGAATTTTAGGATGTCTTACATTGTATGTTGAATTATTCGAATCTGAGCTCTCTCCGTTTAGTGACACTCTCTTGTCCATGGTATAATAGAAAGGATATAATCCATTGCTGGTAGATATTTCCTATTCAATACATTCAAAGCTTATGTAAGTTTTATCAAAGGGGTTCATGAAATAAAATAAGGCAACATCAATACATCCCGAATTATCTAGGATTTCCGTCCAGTGACCGATAAATGTCAAAAGTTTAAGTGATGTTTTTATTGGGGAGGGGTATATATTTTCTATGTTCTTTTTCAAATTGTTTTTATAACTTTGGAAGATTATTGAAGTAGGAGCTCGCCTGTCCATAATTTCAGGACGTTTATGATAATGCTACTATATTAGTACATTCATATTGTTCTAGATGTACAATGTACTCTTTTACTAAATGATGCATTGAATATAACGGACAATGGTCTGCTCATGATACTACTAATGCACAAATAAGGGGATATGGAGTAAATATACATGGGACAAAATCCCTATAAAATACATTAAGATTAAGCAAATGGAACAACGCTTTTGTTGTTCTTCATCTTGAAGTCACCATGAGGCCTTCAACAAAGTTTAGAATACGAGTGTATGTCTGATCAGGCCGACCTGTCTATCTTTAAATTACCTGGATTAATGTTTAACTATAACATGTCAACAGTGAACAAAAACGTTGGGAAAAGCATGTCTTTTCGCTTTCTGAAAGAGTGATTTCTTTCATTGTCAGAATACTTATCATGAATTGATATAGGTTCTATTTTCTTTGTCTGCATGTATTTCATTTACTTCTATGCTTTTTTTTCAAACAAAAGAAGTTATTTTCGGTGAGTCTACTAATTTTTGTTGTATGGTGTTGTACCCTTTCCTTGTTCTTGCAAATGAATCTGTTGGTAATTTGCTCAAAGTCTGTTTTACTTACTTGTATTTGCAGTTTCACCTTTCGATGTAAAGGGCATCGTTTTTGGTCTTCTTATTTTTATTTGATGATCTTTGATCTAACCCTGCTATGCATTTTCCGTCCCGTCAACTTATTAACGAAAAACGTCCATTGATGAAAAATATCCCTATTTGACACGAGTGACTTCAAGTCTAAGTCCTTTATATTCTACATTTCCTTGTAATCTGTTTTTTCAAGCCTGTATCGTACTTTATTATTTTGGTTTTTAACTAAACTATATTACTCATGGTTTTTATTGGGTCGTGTTGATCATCTTATATATATAATAAAATACCGAAGTTACTGTTAATTTAGTTTCTGCATATGCGCATTTCGACAACTTATGTCTCTTCAGTGCAGATCAAAACAAAACATTTGGAAGTCCATATATAAAAACATAAGGAAAAGCTGATAAAGAACAAAGTACCTATAGTTTTTCAAACGTAAAGCCAAAATCAGCTAAGGACAAAGCTATGTGCGAGAGATACTCCTTTAGTTTTGAAAAAAAATGTATGTGTGTTCTTTTCTGTGCCGTCGTATACCATTTTTATGTCTGTTTCTTTGTTTTTCCGATGTTGTCGTTGTCCTTTGATTGTTCGTTTTACATTGACGGCTCAGATCTTACTTACTTTACTATATGATCAAGGTTTTCCTATTGGTCGATATACTTCAATATTGTAAACCATAGTACGTTCTTCATTTCTTTATAACAGGTCCATGGAAGATTATTTAGCTTCACCTTTTCCTCATGTCGGCTCCAAAAATGTTAAAAGTCTTTATTAGTTTTTAAAAATCATAATTCAGTTCTTCTTGGCTTTTGTATTTAGAAGTATTATATAGTCAGTAAGAATAAGATTTATATAATCAAGTATTAATAAATGGCTGCATTTACTTCTATTCACTTTTTTTAAATAGATCGTATTGCTTCCTAGAGCTAGCATTTCTATATACTAAAGTAAATAATAATTTTCTCCGGTTTTGATTGAAAATCCATACAAGTGCGTTCCATAAAATTAATATTTGTAGTTATTGGGGAATAGCGTCTATATTTACTATCTTTCTGTCGTCGGCAGTTTGATAAAGGCCGTCTTGAACTTACTATGAGGTACAATGTAAGAGCGTTTGCTCTTTGTTGAAAGCCTCATGGTGACTTCAAGATGAAGAGCATTTACTCCATATCCCGTTATGTGTTTGTTAACCGTGGAGTTTTGTCTCTCATGCACTGTGGTGTCCGTAAAAAGACTCCCCGTGCTTGAGTTGTATCCTCTGTATTTTTTGTAAGTTATGGTTTTATTTTTTCATGTGAAAATTTATTATATGAATGCACTATGAAAAGTTAACATTTGACTTTCTTGTTTTATAAAATCACTTTTTTTCTGACCATGTGTATATATAATGCCCACATCTCCCGATTTTACTTGCCAAGTTTTCATACAGACAACTCGATGAGTGCCATGTGATCGTTTATATGTTGTATTGTCTATTGGTCCCTTTGGCGGGCAACGGATGGCGGTGTTTGTAAGAGTACTTTGCCCGATATGTTATGCTTGTTGACAACCCCGCATCCATAAGAAAATTATGTAAAAGAGGGGATGGATGTGGCGTTGTTCAATATTTAGTAAGTGAATTCCGTTCAAACCGGTGCCAGGGGCCGTCTTTAACTTACTATGATGAAAGAGTGTTTGTTCTGTGTTGAATACCTCATGTTGACTTCAAGATGAAGATTAATTTGCTTAATCTTACCATGTATTTACAGGGATTTTTGTCCCATGTACATTTACTCCATATCCAGTTATTTGTTTAACTGTTGTCATTTCATATTCATCTAGGTTATACTTGACACTATTTCACTCAGATCTAAAGTGTTTTTCTAACGTCCGACAAAGCAGGGACCATCAGGCGTCTTCTAATATAACTAATGTGTTCTCAGTGCATATCAAATAAATTCACTTGGAAGATCATTTACCGAAACATTTTTAGAAACTAAACAAATAACCAATAGCGTCTAAATTAAAAAGCTAAGGAGAAACTTTTCAAGGGGATACTCCTTAGTTTAACCAAAATTTTCTAAGTTTAAGATATTGCAAGATTCCAAATATAATCTTCCTTTGGCTAGCAGATTTGCCCTTTTTTCATCTTGAGAATATCAGTTTATCTTAATTTTTGTTTTTTTTTCAAAGTGTTTTAGACCTTACGTGATGGAATTTCCGTACAATAACATTTTATAGACATATTTAGGCAAACATGTAGATTTGATAAAAGTTGAAAATTAAATATTTAGATTTTCACAATTTTTATATCATTAACTATCTTTAAATATCAGTTTTGTTTATATTTTTATTTGACCTTTTTAAAGGCATTATAAAATTGTCGAAAAGGATAGGAACTTTAAACACATGTATACCATCGAGTGTAATAACTAAATTACCGAACAGAATTGTCGGGGGCCGAAATCCAAAGGTTAAAAATACAAAACAGGTGCAATACTACCTAAAGACCACCACAATAGAATTCACCATCCTGCTTTTCCCGATCGGTGTCGCTGCTGCACTATCAGGTAACTCGCGGAAAAAGTTGTATTTCACGCACGTTCAAAATATTGTCTATTGTGCGTGCATTTTCCCTGTATCACAACGTCACAGAACAAAACCTGATAGTGCAGTGGTGACACCACACGGAACAAAAAATGAAAGGTGAATTCCATTGTCCTGACTTAGTACAGGTAAATGTTCAGTAAAACTCAACATCAACTGTTTGTGAAAAGTCCTAGTCATTGGAGAGATATGTTCATCCAAGGACTTAAAAAAAAATTTTTGAACCACAAGAAAAACTTTATTTGATTTTTTTTACAAAGGACCTATAGTTATGAAAGATCTTGTTTTGGGTCGTTTTAACCTGGATATGGGATGTTGTCTCCTTGACATTTACCCCATTTCTTTTTCATATTGAGACGGGATTTTTAAAACCCCAACAGTAGTGCAGCAGGACATGCTTACACTTCCGGAGCAACCGATGTCACTCCCGGCTTTCATGGAGTGCACACTATAAGTGCCTTATTCTTTATTTCCGTTTAAAACAAGTGGTACGTTTTACAGTCAAGATGTTGCTTTCTTTTACCAACTTAATTCTTTGAGAATACGATTTTATGAGGATACTCACTACGAAAGAAAGAAATAGATGAAGCTCACATGAACAAATATAGAAGAGTTCATTGACTTCTGTATAACTTATCACACACTGGAATTATTAGTGATAGAAAATAAAAGAACCATTTCCACACAAATAGAAGTATAAAATATAACATGAAAGCTGCTACTTATATTCATTCTACTCGTTGCAGTCATATAAACGTCTAAAACAATTGTTTGCGGTAACAACATGTTTTATAACAATATTGACATATAATGTCGTTATTTCCGGTAATGGCTCTTTGAGCTTTATGATGGGTGTTCTTATAAGAGTCTTGAAAATTAAACCCTTGACGTATTTAAAATACAATTTTGAAAAGAAAACTGTTCTTTTTTTCAGTTTAAGGTAGATGGGTAGTCCAAATTTTTTTCCCATAGATTTTCTTTATTTTCTCAGGAAAGTTTCCTTATTATATTAGCATTGAAATAAAAAAATAAAAAAGGGGGGTCATCGTGTTGTTGTTAAAATAACTGATATCAAAATAATCAAAAATTTTTTAATGAATATATAGGGAAAAACAGGTATATTGTTGATTTCTTTAAAACTATTCCATAGATTTTTTTCTACTTTATTCATGTGTTAGCCCTTTGAACATACTTTCAAAAAATATAAAGAAAAATGGGGGTCACCGACTTTGTTTTCCATAAAATTTATAAAATGTGAATTTTCATAGTGATATCCATGTAAAATATTTTTATCAGATTATCTCCCTTTTTCAAATATCTTGTTCCAACTTATTCAATTATCAAGTTACCATGCCTCGTCTTATTAGATAAAGACATGTAAATTCAACTCCATGTAGGTCCTTTGCATATTGTATATAATATTGATTGATTTATTACAAATAAAAATATTTGCATATTTAAAAAGCAGATAATACCACAACAACATAAATAACGAATTCAAAATGGCGGAAGACTACCGATCTACCTTAAGGCATTCATTAGGTTCTTTCACTATGGTAGAATGCAACAGTAGCCATGATTCACAATTTGTCCTAATCAAGGTCGTACAATTGATCCTTTGAATATATAATTACTTTATTATCATCAAAAGAATATTAACCCAACAAATTCATGTATATACAACGTCGGGCTTAGTAACGGTCATGCAACTCGAATAACTGCAAAAATGAGAACTGAGATATATGCTTAAAGTAAATAATAATAATCAATATCATAATAAGAAACGCAACAAAAACAATAAGTCTCCCAACTTCGTTTGGGACACCTTAATAAACGAGTTGGAAACATATCGCCCTATCAAATGGGGGTAATAATAAAATTACCAAACAAAGAGGTATGGCCATTTACCCGTGAATTTATTTCCTTCAGAATACAAATTTTGCGAATGCATTAAATCGTCTCGAAAACTGCTTTAAGAGATCATCTGTTATATACACTATAAGTTCAAAGTAAATCCAAATGCATTCTCGTACATTTAGATAATAGATTCAACCACTGAACTTGCCACTTATGCAACTCTTGACAGATGACAATTTTTGTAGGTTTTTGCTACAATTCGTTGTATAGGACGTCCAGAACCAAAATAAACTAATTGCCATTTGGAAGGGCAAATGTTTACACGTTCGCAGCAAAAGAATTGGTTTTGGTTTTCGATGTCCTTTGAGTAGAATCATTTCTCAAACATCGTAAAATAGCTAAAATTGACGCAAAAGGCTATTTACAGCCATGTTCGACTGCTAATAAGTCAGAAAACATACAGGTGTGGCATACATTAATTTTATTTCAAATAAGAACACATATCAGAGACTACATTAAACGATTTTCGACAACATTTGAGCATATTCTGAAAATGACCCAACATAGGAAATTAATTCACGCCTAAATGGCCATACTTCTTTGTCAGGAGCCAAAGTCCATGAGGCAAAAAGACACAGCAGTTGGAAACCTGCGGAAAAATTATCGACCGCAATGGTCCTGACTAAATACAGGCATTTCAAAAGAAATGATAGGTTAAACCAGTTTTATGGCGCGCATAACCTCACCTTTAATTTCGGTAGTGTCCGGTAGCAACACAATAGCAAACGCTATGGAAAGGTCGTAGACAGTTAAAAGAAAGGGTAATCCTAGTATTAAGTAAAAACAAATTGAATCAGAGTTCGGACCGAAAGTTCAATTTTTCCAATAGGGACTGATAACTATTAAAGAACTTTTTTAATGATCGTATGAGACGGCATTTCTTAAAGCCTTGATTAATAAGGCGGTCACGGATATATCAATACCTATATAATGAGAAAGTATGTATATATGGTGCTAGGTCTCGCGTAACGAATCAACTGTGCAGCATACACGCCGTAAGCAGGAGAAGCTGGAATATTAATGTCCATGTGTTAGGGAAAATCAGGACATGATTAATAAGTACGCTTTTGTTTTTAGCTGTTTAAGTGGCAAGGTTGAAAAGGTCTTGATACATGTATAAACTGCAGTAAGTACTCCTGAAGCTTTGTACTATGAGTTATATATGTTTTTACCATAGATATTAAAACTGAAGTTTTTTTAATGGTCTACATTTTCATATTTAACATTAATACCTTAAAATCTTAACTGTGTTCTTCTCCGCTGTAAGTATTTTTAAATAAGCAAGATCACATTACTAAGGATTGAAGCGGGTTACAATTTAATGACATGGACTCATGTCTTGTTGAATCATGTATTTGTAAATACTTTGTCTTATGTGCATTTACTCCATATCCTTTCATTGTGAATTGATATTATGATCTGGATTACCTAAAATTTGATCACCTCGATATCTTCTATGGACAGTATATTTGTTTATATGATATGAGTGAAAGTAAGTATTGTTAACATATAACTCGAGATATCTTAGATTGACTTTACTGTGTTTGCTCTGATTCTTGTTTAAGCATTGTTGAATTTGAAATGGCGGAAAGTCGTCTGTACTAAGATGATACTAAAAGACTTTTGCTGTATATTGCATCGACTTAAATTACTTTATTTTGATCTGTGATTAAAATCTCAAACTGGATTTGGTTTGTCTCGTTATAGAATTTGAGTAATTGGTTAGTCTTGATTTTACAATGTTATAATTCAAATTTTATTGCATTTGAATATTCTTTATAATTAAATTACTATGATATGTGAAACGCAGATGTCACGTGTACGTGTACAATAATTTCAAGAACTGCTACAGTTTTATTTGGCGCCATTGTTATTCAAAAGTTCTATAAATTCCAATTTTTATGCGAATTATGCTTACCTTTACAACATCTCATCTTTTTTTTTATGTACACAGACAACAAAGAATTTGTAACAAAAATCGTAAGAAAAATTTACTACATTACTTTTTTATATGAGAAATGACTTGGTCATTTTAATTTTATTGGCCGTGGTCAATCTTATATCAAATTTCTGTCGCCAGAAGTACATTAATTTTATTTTCATAACTATGATCTACACTTCCAAATACTTTGCACCTGATCACTTTAATACGTAGTTTTTCATATGGCAAAATGAGGATTATTTTTTTATGCAAATTTATGAATATTCATAGGCAGTTATACCACGTGACCATAGAGAAGTGCCTGCACCCACTTTTTCAATTGCCAGCGTTATACGGATAATATTATCTTTTTCACCGTATTCGACTCTAATTTTACCTGCACAAATAAAGTTTCCGGCGCGAATTTCATGAAATAAATGTGAAACCTGTGTAAATGTTGACAATCTTGGGACAGTTTCATAAGGTCCTCATCAAAAACATGCATTTTTTTAACATTCGTGGGAACCTTTTTTTTCATTTCTGTTGATGTAATTAGGTATATCACTGAATTATTATTGTTAAACACTTGCATATTCTTTCATGACAAGTTGTTTACATCTTGAGATTACTTGACAATTTCAATTTCAAATCACAGAAAATCAACATTTTGCAATATCTTGACAAAGACAATACTACACAATTCGATTCAAATATTATTTCCTTCTGGGAACCTTGAATTTTTAAGATATTTTATTCATTTGAATGTGTGGTGAAGGAGGGGAAAGGTAAACCGTACATTTTATTCACGTAAAACTGACATTTATATAAAATGTCAGGGCCCTTCATGAAAAAGTTTCATTTCTTTTCACAATGTATTTGATATTTTGACGCCATTTTGTCTAAAAATGGCGATATATGCAAATGAGCAAAACGGTAATATTTTGCCATATGTCATAAGAATCGACATCCAAATCGGTGTTGAGTTTACATCTAAAAAGATAACATTTTTTTTTCAAATCTATTGAACGATTCTTAACATCAGACTTTTGTCAAAATTTATTGAGTTTAACTTTTAATTTTGTGTATTCTTATGTTTGGTTTGCTAATTTTCATAGTTTTGGTAATTTATACATCTAAAAAGCATTGTAAATGCAAAGGAGTAACAGTACTGTATTTGGACACTTTCAACTGATAATTTCTAATTTTACGATGCAAAATAATTATCTCATCGGCTTTGTGTAACATGGGAAGATGAAAATCTATTTCCGACCTCAGCAGCAACCATACAGATGCAATACTGGTATTCATATTTCAGGAAATTTACAGTTATGAAATAAAGAAAATATGTAGAACAATACAATATAGGTTGAAAAATAACAACTGTATATGCGAATTATATTACACTTAAAAGTGGCTCAGGGGTCCTAAACTTCGTATCAATATTGCGCATTGCATGAAAATTAGAATTTCCATTCGAAATGTGTAAAAATGATTTTGAAAAATTCATTTATAATAAACAAAATAAAATAAGTAAGATTTATGCTACTAGAGTGTAAAATATGTCACTTCTTGACTGGGCTAAACTGTCAGAGAAACTACAAGCTATTTTGTATATAATTTCGCTGTTCAAAATTATTGTCAAGATATACTATGGACAAAGTACGTAAAATCTATCCTTGATAGCTGTGGACTGTCATATGTGTGGATACACAAACGTTTTAATACCAATGAATGGCTTTACAATACTGTTAAATTAAGTTTGATTAATCAATTTAAACGAACATTGAATGCTGCTGTTCAAAATTCTCCAAAAGCTCTCAATATTAAACTCTATAAAGATAAAGTGCTTTGATTGTCTAAATGATAAAAACGTTTTTATATTGTGTAGATTTAAAACACTTAATTCTAAATTAACAATTGAAACTGGTCGATGGCAAAATACACCAAGAAAAAAAAACAGACTTTGTTTATTATGTAACACTGGTGATATTGGTGATGAATTTCATTATATTTTAACTTGTCCTGTTTCCACCAAGGATGAAGACACAGATCTTCCCTCTTTGTACTGGGTACCTAAGTTACATAAATGCCCATACAAAGAACGATACATCGCTGGATCTGCCAAATGCTCTACAAAACATATATCTAAATTGCTAACCTTCATCTTGACAGCTGTTAAAGAGAGTGGCACGTTAAAGAGGGCCTTCAAAAATACTGTGATACTTGCTTTTCAAGAAGCGGTGTGAATGAAATGTGGATTTTGAAAAACTCCAAAGATCTACTTGACATCTTAAACTCTAGATCATTATCACACTGTAACAGCATTAAAACTTTCGACTTCTCCACACTTTACACTACTATTCCTCATGAACAACTAAAATCTCGGCTGAAAGGTTTCATTCATAGATGTTTCTCACGTAAGAACGGTGAACATAGACATAGGTACATTGTTGTAGGTATAGAACAAGCCTACTTTGTGAAAAATAACTCCGAATCGGAGAAAAAATATACAGAGGAAGAAGTGATTAAAATGTTAGAGTTTCTGATCGACAATATATAGCAAAAACACTGTCCCTAAAGCTGCTTAGTCAGGGATTTGTTCAACCTTTGTTAATTTCATCCCTCAAGAAATTCTATGTCCGTCACCATAGCATCATTGAAAGATATGACGTGTCAGTATCCCAA